>JASVEL010012757.1:0-83167 GCA_032618575.1 Nicotiana noctiflora
AATGCACACCCGTATAAAAAAGGTAAAACTAAAATATGCGCCTGGATTGACTACTTATTTACATTTGTCGAGAAAGGCGTGATATTCGTTAAGAAACGACGCATCTCGAAACCTAAGTATTTATATGTACATTTATGACGGCTAGGTGATTAATGTAACTATTGGGCGAGGCGTACCTTTGATTCAAATCTAAAGCGAACTACATCTCACTGTATCTTACTTAAGAGTTGATTCCAAATTACTTAAAACTTGCTACGAACCACACCACATGAAATGCGCCTGTGGTTCCTGACACGCTTTGTTTACTCTTGCCCAGAATTGGGGCCGGGTCACATGAAATGCACCCCGACTCTTTTTAATCTAATTACGTCATTCCGTTGAGGAACAACTCTCTAGCTAATCTTGCTTGTGACATAAGGTCTATCATTTAACAAGTTTGGAGATTACACACATGAGTAGGGAAGATTGAATAGAGATACGAAGACTAATTCAGGTTTACATGCTTATCTAACGACAATGTATCTTTGGTCTAGCTACATTTCCCATAACAAAACTAGCAATACAAATTTAATTAGACAGAAACAGAATGTAATCAAGCATAGACTTTGAACGACTACATGATTCAACAGACTTCAAACGTAAACTTCAGGCTTCATTCTTTTTGAACCAGGGAATTACAATAACAGAGATGTGTACCTGGAATGTGAAAGAACAAAGAAGAGTGAGCGATGGTAATGCCGCAACAGTAACAGGAACAGTAGCAGCAACAACAACACCCAATAGACCAGTTACAACCAACAACCAACAGTGATCGAACTTTATCAATCACTGAACTAGTGACTAGAGCTCGAACCCAGGCAACAATAGACAACCAAGCAGCAACAAAACAATGTAACAACAGCAACGACCAGTGGCAGCACTCAACCAAACCAATAGCAAACACTACCAGTGGCAAACAATGGACCAGCAGTCACTTAGACCAACAAACAGTGACAAACTGGATTGACAGCCCCAAAACTAGCCAAGCAGCACCACTATAGACACACACAACAACCAGCAGCAACACAACAATGAAATAACAGCAACAACTAAACCAGGCAGCAACCAAATGGACCAAACAGCAACCCAAACGATGGACCAACAGCACCAAATCGACCCAGGCAGCAACACACATACAACACAGCTAAGAACAAAAGCCCAGCACTACCAATAACAACAAGAACAACACCCAACCAGCGACCAAATCTCAGACACTGGATCAAAACCACGAAACAGTCCAGACCAATGAAACAATAGCTTCTTTTGTACCTTTGTATCTGTTTTTCTCCCTAGTTATGACTATGATTTTGCCCTCCAGGTGTTCTACTTATCACACTCTATGTTTTTGCTCTCAAGGTACTGTTTTGCCCTACCAGATGCTCTCAAAATCAGTATGTATCTCTCAATGTATGAATGTGCTACTGTTTTTACTTCCAGGATGCTCTCAAGTCTCTCTCTATAATGTCTCTATAGTGTGTGTCTCTGAAAAATCTCCCCATGTATTCTCCATCTCTCCCCTTTTATAGCTGAAACCACCACTTATCAGGGCCAAAAAGCATCAGGGAATACATCTGCCCATCCCTCTCTTTGCCCAGCCCATCCCCTCTCTGTTTCCAGCCCACTGTCCCTGAACTTCCACTATCCCTTGTCCATGTATGGACTTTATTAATTAACTATGGTTTCTGCCCAGACAAGGCTAAGTGCCCTGCAGTGACAGCAGACTCCACTGTCCAGCTTCATGTGCAGGGCACCAGGGATATTTCAAAGATGCTAACACCTAATTTCCTAGTCAGCTAATTCCCATCCTAAGTTCAGTTTCAATCAAACACTCCAATTCAATTCACAAGTGTTATTCACTGTCTGGGATATCAAACAAATCGACCTATGCAGCTAATCGACGACATTTAATCAACTACAACATATAACAATGGTAACAAATCAATTACCAAACAATGATTCTGAAAGTCTCGGCAAAAAATGAAAACCAAAAATTCGACGACGCCAAGCGAAACGAATAACTATCCTATGACAAACACATTCGAACAATTAACAGAATGCAACTTGACCAAATAAAAGTCTTTGGGGATGAAGAACAAAAACTGAAAAACTAAAGCACGAGGACCAAATTCAATTGATTAACAAATGGAATATGAAGAAATAAAGGAAGAAATACCATAAGAGAAGACCAACTCTGCATTTGAACGGACCCGGACCTGTCTTGGGTTCAATTCGAACTTGGGATTCAACTTGGACTTGGGTTCTTCGTTTTTGAGGCCAATGGACCTTAATTGAGATGTTTTCAATAATGAAAACATCCCAATTAAGGTCTATTAGACCTCAATTAGGAAGAAATCGGCATCTAGGGTTCATGGCCGAGATTTGGGGCTTTTACAACCCTGGTAAGATTCGAGCTAAACCAAGGCCGGTGGGGGTATGAGGGAGGCGAGGGGAGGCTATGGTGTGATTTTGGTGAGGTTTGGCATGAATGTCAAATTCCGGCGACCTTCGAACAAATATTCGAGACGCTCGAGCGATATTCGAGCCTAATGGAGGCTGGGATCGTGATGGGGGAGGTGAGGGGAAGGGTTTGGCATTGGTTTGGCGGCGATTGGCCTACCGGAACCGCCGTGAGGCGATTTCCGGCAGGCGGCGCAAGGTGGCGTTACACCGGGTGTTTGAGAGCTCTGAGGGAGATGAAGGGAGAGGGGGGGTTCTGGCTTGGGGGGCGGGGTATGAAATGAGGAATATATACCAGAGATGAGATTGAATCCTGATCGTTGGATCATTTACGATCAACGATCAGGATCCCCTCACTTAAACCAAACGACGTCGTTTGGTTAAAGCATAGTCCGAGTGTATATTGGGATTAAATGATTAATCTGGGCCGTTGGATAATAAAATCCAACGGTCCAGATCAAGTGTTATACAGGCTGAGGCTGGACGGGTATTTGGGCTGGGTTAGAAGAAATCCGTTTGGGCCTGGCTTTTAGGCTAAATTTGGCCCAGCTCGGATCTTCATGCTATATTATATGCATATGTGTATATATATATATATATATATATGTATGTATACATATATATATATATATACACACATATGTATATACCAACCTATAACACCGCTGTTTTTACTACAATTAACGCACACAATTACATATTACCCAAAAAATGTAAATCACATGACTTCGATATCAAACACTGAAAATGCAAAGCCTAGCATATATTTTTGTATTTTTAATTTAAATAAATAAACGTGCACACAAAAGATAAAATTAATACAAAATCACACAAATCATGCCCAACACGAAACTATTTTTATTTTGAATTTTCTGGGAGTACTTCTCGAGTAAGGCAAAAATCACGTGCTCACAGCTGCCCCTCTTTGCGCGTAAACACGCAGAGTTTTCGTGCAAAGATAAATGAGCGGATATAAGCGATTTTTGCCTATCCGAACACTCCGTATGAAGCATTTTGGAAAAGTTTTGACCGAACCTTGCTTCAAAGGTCTCCTACATATCCCCGGCTAAAAGGGAATCAGGTCAATGTAGTTCGGGAAGTTCTGGTAGCTGGGACTACCATGACTGTTGCGATCTCGCTGTTACTGCTGTTGCCGCTGTTACTGCTGTTACCACTGCTTAACCGATTTCCTTGTTACACCGCGCTAAGCAACAAAAACAAGAAGCTAGACTAGGTTACAGTACTACAAGTTCTTATCTATCCTTTTTAACTTGATCTTGTCGCGCTCCTTGCCATCTTGTCTGACTTGGCGTTCCTTCCGATGCTTCGTCTCTTCTTACGAACTTGGATTCATGCCGAAGATTTCTGTTACATTCTACCGCTTTCCTCTACCAAATTAAAACAGATCGCCACTCCATTCTCCAGGCGGGCTTCCTGACTTCGACTACAACTTCAAAATTAAATCGCCACTCCATTCTCCAGGCGGGCTCCCTGACTTCAACTACAACTTCAAAATTAAATCGCCACTCCATTCTCCAGGCGGGCTCCCTGACTTCAACTACAACTTCAAAATTAAATCGCCACTCCATTCTCCAGGCGGGCTCCCTGACTTCAATTACAACTTCAAAATTAAATCGCCACTCCATTCTCCAGGCGGGCTTCCTGACTTCAACTACAACTTCAAAATTAAATCGCCACTCCATTCTCCAGGCGGGCTTCCTGACTTCAACTACTACTTCAAAATTAAATCGCCACTCCATTCTCCAGGCGGGCTTCCTGACTTCAACTACTACTTCAACATTAAGTCGCCACTCCATTCTCCAGGCGGGCTTCCTGACTTCAACTACTACTTCAACATTAAGTCGCCACTCCATTCTCCAGGCGGGCTTCCTGACTTCAACTACTACTTCAACATTAAATCGCCACTCCATTCTCCAGGCGGGCTTCCTGACTTCAACTACTACTTCAACATTAAGTCGCCACTCCATTCTCCAGGCGGGCTTCCTGACTTCAACTACAACTTTAAAATTAAATCGCCACTCCATTCTCCAGGCGGGCTTCCCGACTTCAATTACAACTTCAAAATTAAATCGCCACTCCATTCTCCAGGCGGGCTTCCTGACTTCAATTACGACTTAACTGATTTCATCCTATCTTGATTACCTTCCTTTGCCTCTTGTACCCTATCCTTGTTCCCGCATTACCTCTCGGACCACCTTCTCTTCCGAATTATCCTGTCTTGGAATTGCTTTCCCTTAGGTCGTGTTACTTTTCTTCTGGCTGCTGGGGATATTTTTGGAACTGTTTACTCGCCTGCTGGTGGTGATGCTGCTGAGGAAGTATTCTTTGTTTCCTTCACCCCTCATTCTCTTCCTTCTTCCCCTACCTCTTTCGGGACTCACGCTTTTGTTTCCTTGATCAAATTATAGGATGTAATACTGCTGGGGGAATCTCGAAGCCATTTTTTCTTTTTCCAATAACTGCTGGGGATGATACCAGGCTCAAAGATCACCCCATCTTGTGTTGCTTTCTACACTTATCCTCTGAGTCTTGCTTTCCAGAAAATTTTCGCAACAGGAGAAAATTTTCTGCCCCAGTGTGATAAACTTCTGGTCGGTATGCTTTTCTGCCGTCGGACCCTCTTTTCCTGCTTTAAATCAAAGAAAAATTGTTAGTTTCAAAACGCCGCGAGTGGTCGTGCCACTCTTGTTGGGGCCATTCTCTTTCAGCTGCTTGGCCTCTCTCGAACTTTGCGGACGACGTCGATGCTTGCTTGGGACGATGCTTTTTCCACGGACGAACTCTCATCTTTCCTTTTATTCCACTCTTTGGTTTGGTCCGACTCTTTTTAGCCGGTGATCTGTTGCGTGAAATCATCTTTCGGACATGCCACATGTGTCCATCATACTCCATAATTCTTGCGAACCTTCCACTCAGCCTGTCATCCCAATCTTATTATCGTAACGACTTCTGTCTCATTGCCTTGTTCCATGCCTATTCACTTTCAATATACTGCTTTGGGAGACTTGGTAGTAAGCTTTGAAAAATCAATTTTCGAAAATGAAAGAAAAGAAAAGGATACTGACCGCAAATGACAAAAGAAAGGAAAAACTTTTCTGAACTCAAAAATAGGAAACTTATCTGAATGTGTGCCTGATCCAATGTTATGCCGCGCCTTTGAGATTAAACTACCCAGTCTATTCATGTCAATCACTTTCTGATACCGCGTCCTGCTGGAGGTAAACGGATGTCCCAACCTTGTCTCCCGCAGACATCTTGTAACCATCTTGTCTTGTCACCTCACAGTGCCCTTCCAAGGGTTTTCACTAATGAGATTCTCTCATTTCTCTCTATCTCCCGTCGCCTTAGCGTGCCCGTAAAGGTTTTCACCGTAAGACTCTCTCATTTTATTTCTCTCAACTTCCTTCGCCTTAAGGTGCCCTCGAGGGTTTTCACCGTTAAGACTCTCTCATTTACGTTCTCTTTCCCTGCGGCGGGGTATCACCCCTGAGATTCCTTCTAGAGCGTTATCCCCTTTCGGCTTGTGCATCCCGGATTCAATCGAGGGTCGGGATGTCACTCTTGGCTTTTGTTCACATGACTTGGCACTTCTCAAATACTGATCGAGAGGTCTTTCTGGTTCTTAATATGGTTTCTGCGCGTGAGGCCGAAGAAAGGGGTTTAGCCTCAACGGTTAGCTTATTACAACTTTCGGAATCCACACTATATTTCCAACGAAACAATGACTTCTGCCCCAGTTTTGTTGCTTGGGGGATTTTTTGATTTTTATTTTATTATGACCGAGCCGCGTGGCGCCTACGTATCCTTCTTGAGGAATCAGGTCGAACGTAGTTCACTTTTTCTTGTATTACTTTTTTGTTTCTTTTCTATTCTGTTACACATCTTCCTTGATGATTCCGAAAGAGGGTATATGCAAGAATAATCAAGGCTCAAATGGGGAAACAAAGGTTAAAGTGTTTGGGTAGTAGAAAAATTGCCTCCGTCATTTCATTCTCCGAAAAATGCCAAATACACACAAACGAAACCAAACGTTGACAAATGCATTAAAGAATTACACATAATATCTCTTGACTGCATCAGAATTGATAGCCATATCGGTGCATCTTCCCTCGACATCAGTCAGACATAGAGCGCCGTTGGATAATACTCTAGTCACCACAAATGGTCCCTGCCAATTTGGAGCGAACTTGCCTTTCGCCTCGGCCTGATGTGGTAGAACTCTCTTCAGCACATGCTGTCCCACTTCAAATCTCCCGGGACGTACCTTCTTGTTATATGCTCTTGCCATTCTCTTTTGATACAGTTGGCCGTGACATACTGCTGTCAATCTCTTTTCATCGATCAAGCTCAATTGCTCTAATCGGGTTTTGACCCACTCGTCGTCGTCAATCTCAGCTTCAGCGACGATTCGGAGGGATGGAATCTCAACTTCTGCGGGTATTACTGCCTCAGTCCCGTATACCAACAAGTAAGGAGTTGCACCTACCGAAGTCCCGGACGGTAGTGCGATAACCCAACAGCGCAAATGGTAGCTTTTCATGCCATTGCCTAGATCCTTCTACCATTTTCCTCAATATCTTCTTTATGTTCTTGTTTGTTGCCTCGACCGCACCATTTGCTTTTGGGCGATACGTGTGGAATTTCGGTGTGTAATCTTGAACTCGTTGACATACCTCTTTCATCAATCCACCGTTAAGATTTGCACCGTTATCCGTAATGATCATCTTTGGGATTCCGAACCTACAAATGATGCGGGAGTGTACGAAGTCCACTACCGCCTTCTGGTCACCGATTTGAATGTTTTGGCCTCCACCCACTTGGTAAAATAATCAATCGTTACCGGAATGAACCTGTGACCATCGGAAGCCGCAGGCTCAATAGGTCCAATAACATCCATACCCCATGCGACAAACGGCCATGGTGCCGACATTGTATGCAATTCAGCTGGTGGAGAATGAATCAAATCTCCGTGTATCTGACACCGATGGCATCTTCGCACGAAACTTATACAATCCCGCTCCATAGTGAGCCAATAATATCCTCTGCTCGAAGAATCTTCTTTGCCAATACGTATCCGCTCACGTGTGGTCCGCAAACTCCCGAGTGTATATCCGTCATCACTGTTGTGGCTTGACTTGCATCTATACATCTTAACAATCCCAAGTCTGGGGTCCTTTTGTACAACACCCCTCCACTAAGGAAAATCCGTTCGCCAACCGCCGAATAGCTCGCTTTTGATCTCCAGTTGCTTGCTCTGGGTATACTCCTAACCTGAGGTATTCCTTGACATCATGAAACCACGGTTCACCATCCACCTCTTCCTCTATTACATTACAATAAGCATGTTGATTCCGGACATGGATATGTAACGGATCGACACGAACCTTGTCCGGGTGATGTAGCATTGACGCTAAAGTAGCCAACGCGTCGGCAACCTCATTATGCATCCTTGGGATGTGCCTGAACTCTACCGATCGAAAGCGTTTGGTCAAATCATGCAAACACCGACGATATGGGATAAGCTTTAAATCTCTGGTTTCCCATTCTCCCTGAATCTGATGTACCAGAAGGTCCGAGTCCCCCAAGACCAAGACGTCCTGTACATCCATGTCCACCGCTAATCGCAGCCCCAAGATACATGCCTCGTACTCGGCCATATTATTGGTACAGTGAAAACGCAGTTGAGCAGTAACAGGGTAATGATGTCCTGTTTCAGATATGAGCACAGCCCCTACTCCGACTCCTTTTGCGTTCGCCGCTCCATCGAAGAAGAGCTTCCATCCTGGATCCTTGGTTAGTTCCAACCCCTCAATCTGCAATACTTCCTCATCTGGAAAATACGTCCTCAAAGGTTCGTATTCGTCATCAACGGGATTTTCAGCTAAGTGATCGGCTAGGGCTTGAGCTTTCATAGCCGTCCTTGTCACGTATATGATGTCGAATTCCGTAAGTAATATTTGCCACTTTGCTAACCTCCCCGTAGGCATGGGTTTCTGGAAAATATACTTCAACGGATCCAGACGCGAAATGAGGTAAGTGGTGTAAGAAGACAAGTAGTGTTTCAGCTTTTGGGCTACCCAAGTCAGGGCGCAACATGTCTTTTCTAGATGAGTGTACTTGACCTCGTGGACAGTAAACTTCTTACTGAGGTAGTAAATGGCCCGTTCCTTCCTGCCGGTAAGATCATGCTGCCCCAGTACGCAGCCAAACGAATTCTCCAAGACCGTCAGATAAAGAATCGGGGGTCTACCTGGCTCAGGCGGAACTAGTACGGGTGGATTTGACAGATACCCTTTGATCCGGTCAAACGCTTCCTGACATTCTGCCGTCCATTCTATCGCAGCGTCTTTCTTCAATAGGCGGAATACGGGTTCACAGGTTGCCGTAAGCTGGGCAATAAACCTACTGATGTAATTCAACCTTCCCAACAGACTCATTACCTCTGTTTTATTCTTTGGCGGGGGTAGCTCCTGAATGGACTTGATTTTGGATGGGTCCAACTCAATGCCCCGTCGGCCGACGATGAATCCTAGCAACTTTCCTGATGGAACTCCGAATGCGCATTTGGCCGAATTGAGCTTGATGTCGTACCTTCGGAGTCTTTGAAAGAACTT
The DNA here is from genome assembly GCA_032618575.1 of Nicotiana noctiflora. Lineage (NCBI taxonomy): Eukaryota > Viridiplantae > Streptophyta > Magnoliopsida > Solanales > Solanaceae > Nicotiana > Nicotiana noctiflora. The sequence goes on from JASVEL010012757.1 coordinate 9,132, forward strand.
CCTGAGGTCAGCAACACGGTCTTCTTGACGCCTAGATTTTATGATCACATCATCCACGTACACCTCAATTTCCTTGTGTATCATGTCATGGAATACCGTAGTCATCGCCCTCATATAGGTTGCCCCCGCATTCTTCAAACCGAACGGCATCACTCGGTAGCAATAAGTCCCCCACGGTGTGATAAAAGCCGTCTTTTCTGCGTCCTCTTCATCCATCAAAATCTGATGATATCCCGCATAACAGTCCACAAAGGATCCAATCTCGCGTCCGGCGCAATTATCAATCAGGATATGGATATTGGGAAGTGGGAAATTATCCTTAGGGCTTGCCTTGTTGAGATTGCGATAGTCCACGCATACCCTGATCTTTCCGTCTTTCTTTGGCACCGGTACTACGTTGGCCAACCATTCAGGGTATCGAGTGACACGAATGACTTTCGCCTGCAACTGCTTGGTTACCTCCTCCTTAATCTTCACACTCATCTCCGTCTTGAATTTCCGCAGCTTTTGCTTGACGGGAGGATATGCCGGATCAGTGGGTAATCTATGAACCACTAGATCAGTGCTGAGTCCTGGCATGTCGTCGTACGACCATGCGAAAATATCTTTAAACTCCATGAGTGTTTTGATCAATTCTTCTCTCAGATTGGGTTCAATATGGACACTTATCCGGGTTTCTTTGACGTCATCAGCATTCCCTAGATTAACGGCCTCAGTATCATTTAAGTTCGGTTTGGGCTTTTCCTCGAAGTGACTTAATTCTTCACCGATTTCTTCCACGGCTTCATCATCGCCGTACTCCGACTCACTCTCGTCACTTCTTATTTCATGTGTTATTATTTCCAAACCCGATTGACTTTCTAGACTGGGTTGATTAATCTTTAAGTGCGCCATGTCATTAAGATCAGTTGCAAGAAGGCTGTTCAGAAAAGTAAAAAGAAGAAAAGATAAACAAAATTAGACACGAAGGAACCAACTTTCATTGATGGGAATTGTACAAAGGGGAAAACAAACTGCAAACTTAAATCAAAAATAAACAAAACGAACGGGATTTTACTCCGGGGACAAACCCCCAATACAAAATTTCGAAAGAAAGACAATCCAAGACAAACTACCAAGACTCCTTCCGGACAGGGAGAGGAGTAGCCTTCCAGTTATTCAGTTTTGCCTTTGGTCCCACAAATTGTATATCGGCATGACTGGATCCTTCACCGTCCTCGAGCATACATACATCCGTGAATAGGTTCTCGAATTTCCTGAAGAACTCTTCATCTGGCCTGATCGTAGGACCGGGAATCTTTGGCGCTGGATGTCCTCTTGCTCCGGACCTGACAAAAGATTGGGAGAGGCGTGGAACAGGCTTTGGGAGCACCCATGTTTTCTGCTTGCTCCTCTTTGCTCGCCGGATGTCCTCCGAGGTTGGCTGGAATCCCAAGCCGAAGGTTCCCAAGTTTTCGACCACTGATACCGGTTGTATAATTCCTTGCAGAGATGCACCTAACCCTTTACCGGGTACGAAACCATGTCGCAACATTTCATGCGCCACCATGACATCCGCAGTAATTGTTCTGTCGCCGGGAATACATTCCCCTTCCGGAACTCGGTGGGCGGGCACCACATCGCAGACCTGATACACCCACGGCCCAACGTCTTCTTCTGTTTCAACAAAGGGAATGATGGTGCCTGATTGTGGATCGTTCTCTCCATGGACGACGATCTCCTGCTGGTCCCATTCAAACTTGACGAGCTGGTGTAAGCTGGATGGAACTGCTCTTGCGGCATGAATCCATGGTCGCCCTATTAGGAGGTTATATGACACCACCATGTCCAGCACCTGGAATTCCATGGTGAACTCCACTGGCCCAATTGTCAAGATTAGCACTATGTCACCAACCGACGCTTTACCTCCTCCGTCGAACCCTCGAACACATACCCTGTTCTCGCGTACCCTGCCGATGTCTACTTTTAATTTGCCCAGTGTAGAGAGAGGACAAATGTTAGCACCGGACCCATTATCGACCAAGACTTTGGTAACCACCGCCTCTTCACACTTCACCGTAAGATATAAAGCCTTGTTATGCTCAGTGCCTTCCTCAGGCAACTCGTCATCGGTGAAGGTGATCCGATTTGCTTCGAAGATCCGATTGGTGATCTTCTCCAAATGGCTCACTGAGATTTTATCCGGTACATGTGCCTCATTCAGGACTTTCATCAATGCTTGCCGATGTTCTTCAGAATGTATCCGCAAGGATAGCAATGATATTTGCGCCGGAGTCTTCTTTAACTGCTCTAAGACAGAGTAGTCATGCAGCTTCATCTTTTTCAAGAATTCTTCCGCCTCTTCATCAGTGACCGGCTTTTTCAATACTGCCGGAGTGGTCTTCCTCAATTCCGCAGGGGCAAAACATCTCCCCGAGCGGGTCAACCCTCGGGCTTCACAAACTTCCTCTTTCACCTCCTTTCCTCTGTAGGTCGTTGTAATCCGAGCATAATTCCACGGGACAGCCCGGCTATCAGTTACTGGCAGCTGCGTTGCTGGCTGGATGATGAAAGGATCCATTCGAACGCCTGCTACTGTCAAGATGGGCTTGATTGTTGCCCCTGGTACAACTATCTTGGCCGGCTTCACCGGTACTTCGTTCACACTTTCCTTTCTTGCTTCCGACTCTCCTGGTATGTCCTTCTTGCAACTGGGCGACTCATCAAAGCTCGGCCCTTTTCTCGTTCCTGCCCCGCTAGACTTAATCATCATTACAGTCTGAGAGGCTTTCTCCTTTCCTTCCTCCGCCCGTACCAACTCGATCATATTGGTCTCATGATGAGCCGGGAGCGGGTTTTGGTTGATGTTGGGCTCTGTTGGAGTCTGGAGCTCAATCCTGCGAGTGTCAATGAGCTCCTGGATGGCCGTCTTCAGCCTCCAACACTTTTCTGTATCATGTCCCGGACATCCCGAGCAGTAGGCACAATTTACTGAATGGTCCAAGTTCTTCGGAAGGGGGTTTGGCAACTTAGCTTCAACCGGATTTAGCAAACCTACTTGCTTCAACCGGTGGAACAGACTGGTATAAGACTCTCCTAAGGGAGTGAAAGTCTTTGGCCTCGGCGCCCTGTCACCCCTGAATGCCCGGTTCGGACGGAAACTCGCGCCCGAGGGGTTTCTGTAAGCTCTTGGGGGTGGATGATTGTTCTGGGGGTTTGGTGCACGCCACGGTGCATGAGCGGGAGGTGCAGAATATGACTGTGCATGGTGGACAGTAAAATGAGGATCAGGTGCGGGATAGTAATGTTGCGGGTAGCTATATGGGTTGTGGGGGTAATTTTGGTGGTGAGGCTGGGGTGGGCTATATTGGGGTGCGGGGCCTCTATTTTTGAACCATGCCCCGGACTCGACGGCCGCCACTTCCTCTCTCCTCTTCTTCCCCGGTACTCCTCCAGTACCGCTTTGGATAGCCTGAGTGGTGGCTTTCAGTGCTGAGTAACTCATGATCTTGTTGGCCTTCAAACCCTCCTCGATCATACCCCCATTTTTATCACCTCAGTGAATGATTTGCCTACGGACGTTACCAGATGTCCGAAGTAGGTGGGCTCTAATGTCTGTAAGAAGTAGTCCACCATCTCGCTTTCTCTCATCGGCGGATCTACCCTGGCCGCCTGTTCCCTCCATCGGAAACCAAATTCCCTGAAGCTTTCAGCAGGCTTCTTCTCTATTTTCAGCAATGATAGGCGGTCGGGGATTATCTCAAGATTGTATTGGAACTGGCCGATAAAAGCTTGAGCCAGATCATCCCACGTAAACCATCTATTGGGATCCTGTCTAGTGTACCACTCCAATGCCGATCCTCCCAGACTCTGGCCGAAGTAGGCTATCAGAAGCTCGTCCCGTCCTCCGGCCCCTCTCATTTTACTGCAAAACCCCCGCAGGTGGGCCACTGGGTCACCATGCCCCTCGTATAGGTCGAATTTGGGCATTTTAAATCCTGCTGGCAACTGGACGTCCGGAAATGGACATAGATCCTTATAGGCGACGCTGACCTGGTTGCCTAAACCGTGCATGTTCCTGAAGGACTGCTCCAGGCTTTTAACTTTTCTGACAACTTCCTCGTGTTCCGAACTTTGGAAGTGTTTTTCCGGTTCTGCCGGATTATCCCAGTGAGGTGTATGTGATTGTGGTTCAGGAGCCCTGAAAGTAGGCTCTGGGGGATAGTAAGAGTTGTCATGGATCTGAACATATGGCTCGCTGGCCGGCCTTTGCAGAGGAGCAGGTGGAGGTGCTACAAAAACAGGGGTGACTGGAGGAGGATTTGGTTTGGCTGGTGGAATGTGGGTGGCATATGGATTGTCCCCCTGAAAGTATGGATAGCTCGGGGCGCTTGTTGAAGGATCGACGGGCGAATGTTCCGGAGCTGAGGCGAGAGTAGGGCGGTTTGGCGAAGATTGTTCCCTGGCCCAGGCCAGGTGCATCTCTGTTATCTGTTGTTTTAACCGGTCTACCTCTTCTTTCATGATTTGTAGCTCGGATTTTTCTTCCTCAAGACTCTTGCCAGAACTCGACATGCTTACTGTAACTGGTCCTTTGGATCTAGTACGGTAGTGATGGCTGGCCAGGATATTCTGTCAAACCAACTGCTAAACTTTCTGGAACACGCAACAAACTTGTTAGTTCACCGAGTTTGACAGATATGTTATAGCACGTTGGATGCAATGCACCTAACCAAATAGCCCTTTCTACGTGTACTCTTTAACATGCGTCATTCCGGCCCTTTTTCTTTTTCTTTTTCTTTTTCTTTTTCTTTTTTTTTTTTTTTTTTCGACTATCTTTGCAAGCCTTATTGTTATTTAGCCTTTGGATTCTTTTTCTTTCTTTTTAGTGGTGGTCGAATCTTATGTGGATTGCCTACGTATCACGACCCCGCGTGAATCAGACCGAGCGTAGTTCTGGCAACAAGATTGTGGCAAAATTCAGTAACTTTTATATCAAATAAAACCGTGTAGTTACAAAACACGTCTTACAACAATCAACAAAACAAAAGGAAATGCTTGACTGGGGAAAGTAAAGATAGAACTGCCAACTGGCTTGATTTAACATTTCAGAACACATTTTCAATTAAAAATCTAATGCCCTAAAACTCCTGGGGGCCTGCGAGGCATCATTCGGCCTTGCCGCAGGCCTCGGTGTGAGGTCTTTGTGCAGTTCCCTCAGCTCTTCCATGATCCGATGAACATAACCCATGATTGAAGCGAAAAGGTCGGCGCGGGGCATTCGTTCACAAGCTAGGCACTTCATGGTGACATAGTGCCCGATTTCTCCGATTCTATCCTTGATCATGTCCCTTTCTCCGAGTAGCCGCTCTATTTGCTGGTTTTTCGTCCCCAATCTTCGAGCATTGTTGGTGACTTGATCTAGGAGCCTATCCACTTGTCCTTGCAGTCGGGCCATCAAATTGTGGCAGCGGTCGAGGTCTGCTCCGGCATCTTGGGCTTGCTTGAAAACCCGCTCCCTAAGGACAACATTTGCTTCCCTCAGGCTAGTGATGATGTCAGTGTAATCTTCTTCTACCCGCTTTAGGTGAAGTGCATGTTGATGTGCCTCCTTTTTCCAGCTAGCACGGATCCTCGTTACTTGGGCTTTTGACTCGTCCAATTCTCTTTGGATGTCGGTGACTTGGCTTCTCAAACCCCTTATCAATTTCTCGTCGGCCCGGCTCCTCGACTGTTTGTCAGCATCTCTTTTCATTTGATGGATTTGAGCTCTCAAGAAGTCATTTTCTTGTGCCAACTTCTTTTTGTCTCCTTCGTCGGTGGCGGCTTGCATGTTCTTCTCGAATTGGAGGTCCCGGACCTGCTGTTCTATCCTGCCAATCTTCGTCCTGTATCCCTCTTCCTTTGCTAACCAATCCCATTGTTCCCGTGAATCTTCCGTGAATTGTTGGACATGGGCTCTTTTAGAACATTTCCGACGAATCTGAAATCTTTTCCCGAACCACACGTTGTACTTTGGGTCCACCTCCCCCTTGGCTAATTCCCGGACCATGGTTTTAGGCTCAAGGAACCGACACTCGTGCCACAGCCTTCTAACCTTCTCTTCGGGGAAGACAACTCCCGGGCTCAACTCAATGGCGTACTTCCTTAGGTCTTGATCGGTAGGAATAACCTCAAACCTTCCTAGTTGACGTAATACACGGTGAGGGACATATGGTTGGACACTGCGGATTCCCATCAGAAGGATATAACACTCCTCGGCTGCCATATATATTACTTCAGCATCGGGTAACCACCCGAATGCCCATTCAATCTGATCGGCTTCTATTGAGCTCAGTCGTGCAAGCCATGCCTCGACGCCTTCGGGGAATACAGCACCCATCATCCGTTCTTCGAAACCCCTGATACAGTTTTTCCCGGTCAACCCATGGTTCATGTATTGTGTTCGGTGATGGAGGTGTTCTTGCATCCATAATTGAAGTAACAGATTGCAACCTTGGAAGAAATTGCCCCCTTCTTGGCATACAGTCAAAGCCCGATAGATTTCGGACAAAACCAAAGGGACCACAGTGCTGGTAGGCTTTTTGATTGCAACATCGGCTATTCCTACCAGACTTATCTCTATTTTCTTATCTTCACGCGGACAAATCACAACCCCCAAGAATGTCGTTAGGAATGCTAGGATTCGTCTGGCCTCCCACTTGGTTCTATTCCCTGCGTGAGTCAGTCCAAGGTTTGACTCTTCAAAACCCCGAGGAGTGCCGTACCGTTGATATAAGAATTGGAGGTCTCAACACCCTTTCAGCAGATCATCATTTTTCACCTTCCGACTAATGCTCAGCAGATCCAGAAACCCATGTGGAGATACCGGTCTTGGCGAGAGCAGGTATTGCCCTCTTAATTTCCCATTAAGTCCTGCATAGCCCGCAATTTCCTCTAATGTGGGCGTCAATTCAAAGTCAGCAAAACGGAACACATTGCGGGTCGGATCCCAGAAAGATACCAGTGCCTTGATGATGTCTTCCCTTGGCTCGATATTCAACAGATCAACCAAACCTCCCAAAATTCTCCCTACAACCTTTTTGCTATTGTCTTCCAAATCGTTCCACCATATACGGAGCTGCTGAGGGACCTCACTAAAGATTGAAAATGATTTATTCTGATTCGTGCTCATCCCGCACATTTATTAAGGTGATTTAAATAAGAAAACAACTTTGTTTTGCTAAAAATAAAAAAAAAATCAGTTTTCAATCACGGCCTTTCAACGTCTCGGGAACGAAGGCTTTTAAGGCTGTGGGGTAAATTGATCGAAATCAAAATTGACCCAAAGGTGGCCGTTTATACGAAATTAGCCTTCCGGCGTCCCTTCCGGGAACATTCGGCTATTTTTGAAAACAGCGTCACCGATTTATTTAGTACAAAAATTAATTTTTCAAAAAGTGAAGTTGGACCCGATGGAGGTTGCCTACGTATCTCACATCCGATGAGAATCAAACCCCCGTAGTTCGGTTTTGACGAAACAAACGGCATTATTTATTTATTCACTTTACTAAAGGAAAATAAATAAGCTATTTCTATCTTAAGAGTAAAACAGATTTTTTTTTTTTTCTCTAAAGCCGGTCAGCATGCAAGTCTATAACAGATAAATGCGCAAGACAAACAGGATGCAGCAGGATAGTCTGTTCATTTCAGGTCACCTGTCCTAGACGGACCCAACCCCTGTGTTGAGTCCCCTAAGCCAAAATGTGACATGATGCAAATAAACGTTTCCTACTAGGGATCCGGCATGAAGCTTTGTTATTCTAGGTTTAAAAACCCGGGTTTATCTGTTCTAGACTTGGCTTACCCGAGCGGACAGCTCGAGCCGAGGAGGAGGCAGCAACCCGGGAATACAGAAGCTTCACCGGTTTTGCAACTTATCCAAACCTCGTCCTAAAATGGGAATTAGACACTATACAGAAAAGAAGTCACACGAAGTGCACCCTTCTTCATGATTTAGAAGACTCAGAAAGGAGATTGGTTCCGGCACAATTTATATGTACAGTTCACACAATATCAAAGCAGTAAAAACAACATTTTGCACATTGATGCCAACATGTAAAAAAATCAGATAATAAAATATGCCAAACACAACAGTTATTCCGAGCTCGAGTTCTAACGAAAGTCCCCAGCAGAGTCGCCAGAGCTGTCACACCTCTTTTTACGCACCCGCAAGGACGCAAAGAGTTTTTCCAATTAAAGGACAATCGAGATGGGATTTATTTTAATTACTTCAGAGTCGCCACCTGGGAGATTTTATGGTGTCCCAAGTCACCGGTTAAATCCCGAATCGAGGAAAAGAATGACTCTATTTAACAGTCCGCGAACCAGAAATCCGGATAAGGAATTCTATTAACCCGGGAGAAGGTATTAGGCATTCCCGAATTCCGTGGTTCTAGCACGGTCGCTCAACTGTCTTGTTTGGCTTATCTATCTGTTTTTTACAATTATGTACTTAGTGCAAGCTAATACCCCTTTACCGCTTTTATTATTGGTTATGATTTACGAAAGAGAAAGTTGCTTAAAAATATGCTTTCGAATCGCGTCACATGAAATGCACCCGGATCCTCAACATATTCTTATTCAACATTTCGGGGTTTGGATTTGGGTCACATGAAATGCACACCCGTATAAAAAAGGTAAAACTAAAATATGCGCCTGGATTGACTACTTATTTACATTTGTCGAGAAAGGCGTGATATTCGTTAAGAAACGACGCATCTCGAAACCTAAGTATTTATATGTACATTTATGACGGCTATGTGATTAGTGTAACTATTGGGCGAGGCGTACCTTTGATTCAAATCTAAAGCGAACTACATCTCACCGTATCTTACTTAAGAGTTGATTCCAAATTACTTAAAACTTGCTACGAACCACATCACATGAAATGCGCTTGTGGTTCTTAACATGCTTTGTTTACTCTTGCCCGAAATTGGGGTCGGGTCACATGAAATGCACCCCCGACTCTTTTTAATCTAATTACGTCATTCCGTTGAGTAACAACTCTCTAGCTAATCTTGCTTGTGACATAAGGTCTATCATTTAACAGGTTTGGAGATTACACGCATGAGTAGGGAAGATTGAATAGAGATACGAAGACTAATTCAGGTTTACATGCTTATCTAACGACAATGTATCTTTGGTCTAGCTACATTTCCCATAACAAAACTAGCAATACAAATTTAATTAGACAGAAACAGAATGTAATCAAGCATAGACTTTGAACGACTACATGATTCAACAGACTTCAAACATAAACTTCAGGCTTCATTCTTTTTGAACCAGGGAATTACAATAACAGAGATGTGTACCTGGAATGCGAAAGAACAAAGAAGAGTGAGCGATGGTAATGCCGCAACAGGAACAGGAACAGTAGCAGCAACAACAACACCCAATAGACCAGTTACAACCAACAACCAATCAGTGATCGAACTTTATCAATCACTGAACTAGTGACTAGAGCTCGAACCCAGGCAACAATAGACAACCAAGCAGCAACAAAACAATGTAACAACAGCAACGACCAGTGGCAGCACTCAACCAAACCAATAGCAAACACTACCAGTGGCAAACAATGGACCAGCAGTCACTTAGACCAACAAACAGTGACAAACTGGATTGACAGCCCCAAAACTAGCCAAGCAGCACCACTATAGACACACACAACAACCAACAGCAACACAACAATGAAATAACAGCAACAACTAAACCAGGCAGCAACCAAATGGACCAAACAGCAACCCAAACGATGGACCAACAGCACCAAATCGACCCAGGCAGCAACACACATACAACACAGCTAAGAACAAAAGCCCAGCACTACCAATAACAACAAGAACAACACCCAACCAGCGACCAAATCTCAGACACTGGATCAAAACCACGAAACAGTCCAGACCAATGAAACAGTAGCTTCTTTTGTACCTTTGTATCTGTTTTTCTCCCTAGTTATGACTATGATTTTGCCCTCCAGGTGTTCTACTTATCACACTCTATGTTTTTGCTCTCAAGGTACTGTTTTGCCCTACCAGATGCTCTCAAAATCAGTATGTATCTCTCAATGTATGAATGTGCTATTGTTTTTGCTTCCAGGATGCTCTCAAGTCTCTCTCTATAATGTCTCTATAGTGTGTGTCTCTGAAAAATCTCCCCATGTATTCTCCATCTCTCCCCTTTTATAGCTGAAACCACCACTTATCAGGGCCAAAAAGCATCAGGGAATACATCTGCCCATCCCTCTCTTTGCCCAGCCCATCCCCTCTCTGTTTCCAGCCCACTGTCCCTGAACTTCCACTACCCCTTGTCCATGTATGGGCTTTATTAATTAACTATGGTTTCTGCCCAGACAAGGCTAAGTGCCCTGCAGTGACAGCAGACTCCACTGTCCAGCTTCATGTGCAGGGCACCAGGGATATTTCAAAGATGCTAACACCTAATTTCCTAGTCAGCTAATTCCCATCCTAAGTTCAGTTTCAATCAAACACTCCAATTCAATTCACAAGTGTTATTCACTGTCTGGGATATCAAACAAATCGACCTATGCAGCTAATCGACGACATTTAATCAACTACAACATATAACAATGGTAACAAATCAATTACCAAACAATGATTCTGAAAGTCTCGGCAAAAAATGAAAACCAAAAATTCGACGACGCCAAGCGAAACGAATAACTATCCTATGACAAACACATTCGAACAATTAACAGAATGCAACTTGACCAAATAAAAGTCTTTGGGGATGAAGAACAAAAACTGAAAAACTAAAGCACGAGGACCAAATTCAATTGATTAACAAATGGAATATGAAGAAATAAAGGAAGAAATACCATAAGAGAAGACCAACTCTGCATTTGAACGGACCCGGACCTGTCTTGGGTTCAATTCGAACTTGGGATTCAACTTGGACTTGGGTTCTTCGTTTTTGAGGCCAATGGACCTTAATTGAGATGTTTTCAGTAATGAAAACATCCCAATTAAGGTCTATTAGACCTCAATTAGGAAGAAATCGGCATCTAGGGTTCATGGCCGAGATTTGGGGCTTTTACAACCCTGGTAAGATTCGAGCTAAACCAAGGCCGGTGGGGGTATGAGGGAGGCGAGGGGAGGCTATGGTGTGATTTTGGTGAGGTTTGGCATGAATGTCAAATTCCGGCGACCTTCGAACAAATATTCGAGACGCTCGAGCGATATTCGAGGTTAATGGAGGCTGGGATCGTGATGGGGGAGGTGAGGGGAAGGGTTTGGCATTGGTTTGGTGGCGATTGGCCTACCGGAACCGCCGTGAGGCGATTTCCGGCAGGCGGAGGAGGGCGGCGTTACACCGGGTGTTTGAGAGCTCTGAGGGAGAAGAAGGAGAGGGGGGGTCTGGCTTGGGGGGGGCGGGGTATGGAGAGGAGGAATATATACCAGAGATGAGATTGAATCCTGATCGTTGGATCATTTACGATCAACGATCAGGATTCCCTCACTTAAACCAAACGACGTCGTTTGGTTAAATCATAAGCTGAATGCATTTTAGAATTAAAGGATTAATCTGGGCCGTTGGATAATAAAATCCAACGGTCCAGATCAAGTGTTATACAGGCTGAGGCTGGACGGGTATTTGGGCTAGGTTAGAAGAAATCCGTTTGGGCCTGGCTTTTAGACTGAATTTGGCCCAGATCGGATATTATATGTGTATGTGTATATATATATATATATATATATATATATATATGTATGTATACATATATATATATATATACACACATATGTATATACCAACCTATAACACCGCTGTTTTTACTACAATTAACGCACACAATTACATATTACCCAAAAAATGTAAATCACATGACTTCGATATCAAACACTGAAAATGCAAAGCCTAGCATATATTTTTGTATTTTTAATTTAAATAAATAAACGTGCACACAAAAGATAAAATTAATACAAAATCACACAAATCATGCCCAACACGAAACTATTTTTATTTTGAATTTTCTGGGAGTACTTCTCGAGTAAGGCAAAAATCACGTGCTCACAATCTGCAATATCTTTTGTTGCATATTTCTTAACAACTCCGCATCCAATTTTGATTATATCAATATTTTATTTGGTCTCTACTCGGACCTCGATCTTTTTCTTCTTCATCAGCTCATTATAGTCTGAACATCCGATCATGTCCATAAATTAAGCTATTGTACGAGGATGCTCTTTAGGTTATATCAACACCGCCAATTTAAAAAAGAGACAGTTAAATTAAGAGAAATATTTGAGATCATATGCATGAGAATATGAGAAAATACGACTTATTGGTGAATGTGACTGTAATAAATACTTGATTGAGCTTATTGTATGAAGAAGTAAAGTGTAGTAAGAAAAATTGATGATCAATGGTATTTCTGTGATGAAAAGAAAAATGAGTATTGATGTGTACATTTAATAGACAAAGAAATAGGGAAAGGAAGGTGATTAACTATACGAGAGGGTTTTGTTTGCTTAGGGAAAAAAATAGGTGTATGTAAGTTCTAGTTGGTGGAATAATTTTTAAAAAAAATAGGAGAAAGAAACAGAGAAAAGGGTCTTAGAATGTGTGTGAGTTTATTTTAATTTAAGTGAGTTTTAAGTTAGGCCAATGGGACGATGACACGTGGAAATTATTTAAATTTTTTTGCCTAACAGAGTCTTTGAAAGTTGTATGACGTAAAGTATTGGTGACCAAACATTTTTGTTGTGTGAAAATAAAACATTAATGATGTTTGTATTGATTATTCAAATAGAGTGCAAGGTCCAAAAAAGGATGAGAAGAACAAGAAGGATATGAATGCACACACGCTAGAGGGGCATGGTGAAGGGGGTGGGGGAGAGATTTTTTGAGATGAGGGGTATTATTGTACCAATTCCAATATTCTAGGGGCATGTTTGACCTTTTTTCCGTTATGACACGTGGAAATTAATTAAATTTTTTTTATCTAACATGGCCGTTAGTCGTAAGGGTACTCTTGAGCCGAAAAGATAACGGTGGGGGCATTATTTTCAAAATAGGTTAACGGAGGGTATTATTGTACTGAACCCAATAGTCTAGGGGCAGTTTTGACCCTTTTCCGAAAAAATTATTTTTCAAACTATTTTATGTAAACAAACAATGGAAAATGATGTTGGCACTGGAACAATTCAAACTCTAAATAAGTTTGCTACTACATATCTTTTACGAGATTAGCTTGCTTCCAAACGTGAATTGGAAGTTTGCTAGGGCCTTTTCGAGACACGTTATATGAAGTTGCACAAGTGTCTGTAGTCAACAAAGAAATAAACATAATGACGAGATTTTTAAGGGGTAATCTTTTCATAAGCAGTGTTTACCCTTAAAATGAGTAACAACTGAATTTGTACGTGGTTTAAAACATACATGATATAATTTAACACGAAAGATCTAAAAACAACAAATTATTAAATTAAAGAGAAACAAAATAATATACCAAATGTGATGGAACAATTAAGCCTAGTATTAAGTTGAACGCTTAAACTAATTCCGATCAATCCCTTGAGGTGGGTTCGGTTGCAACTAAAGAAATGAGTATTTGAAGAACACATTGAAAAATTGCTAAAAGAAAAAAATAAACTTTATTGCTTTCATATTGTAACGATCCGACTGGCCGTTTTGATAGTATGAAGTCACGAGAAGCCTTACACCGTGTATTATAACTTGTGTGCATCATCGGTTCGGGTTTTAGAGAAGTTTGGAAAGGAGTTTTAGAAATGACTCTCATTTGAGAAGTTCGAAGTCGAAAGAATTGACCAAGGTTTGACTTTTGAGTATTTGACCTCGGATTGGAGTTTCAATGGTTCTGATAGTTTCGAGTGGTGATTTTGGACTTAGACGTGCATCTGGAATTGAATTTAGAGGTCTATAGGGTTGTTTGAAGCATATTGGTGAAAATTGGAAAGTAGAAGTTTTAGAAGATTGAGAGATTTGACTAAGAGTTGACTTTGGCGATATCAAGGTTGGAATGTGATTTCGAGAGTGCAAACAACTCCATTATGTTACTGGGGACTTGCGTGCAAAATTTGGTGTCATTTGGAGTTGATTTGATATGGTTCCGAGGCTTGGTTGCGAATCTAAATGTTCTTAAAGTTCATGGTGATTTTCATGTATAAAAACATTATTTTCTTCACTCAAATGATTTCTAAAATAAAATGATCTTTCTCGCAGATTTTCAATTTGGTTTAGAAACTGTAAATTTACTTTATAATATATAAATAAAATCTCCTGAACGCCTTAACAGCAATGTGGATATTATATACCGAGTAGCACATAGCTTTTGCCGTGCAAAGAGAGATGAAAAGATGTGGACATAAAGTGTTATGTGTGTTAAAGGTTTGGAAATTTTTATATATGGTATGAGATTATGAGAATTGGAATTATTGGAACTACGTACTTGAAACAATTTTTTTGGTTTAGTTGACACCGCTTTCCCTACTTCAGCACATTTACACTTATCTATATCCCAACTATGTTATTTAATTACTTGGCTAACTCTTGTTTCCATTCGTGTTTTTCCTTGTCCCTACTAGTGTTTGCAATTCGATTTCTTCTCACTATTGGTATTACTTTATATCCGTTTCTTGTTAGCTTTATGTTATATCCTGCATAAGTTTATATGCTCGGTAGGTGTCCTGACCTGGCCTCGTCACTACTCTACCGAGGTTAGACTTGAAACTTAATGGGTACCATCATGGTGTACTCATGCAACAGTTCTGCATATTTTGTGTAGAACGAGGTACTTCGAATCAAGTTGGTTTTAAAACTTATGCTTGATGATGCTGAAGACTTCAAGGTACACCTGCTGGACGTTTGCAGGCTTCGAAGTCACCTTCTATTGTATTTATTTTTATTGTTTCCTTTTATTCCAAAACAGTGATGTATTTATTATGAATTATTACTCCTAAAGTCTTATGACTTGTACTATCTATTTTTGGAGTTTAACTTTGTATGAGGATTTCCATTTTGAAATTGTTCGATGTTAGTTAAATATTGTTGTTGTTTCAGTTAACATTAGGATTACCTAGTTTTAGAGACTAGGTTCCATCACGACTCCTTCAGAAAGATTTTGGTTCGTGACAAGTTGGTATTAGAGCTCTAGGTTCATAGGTGCTATGATTCATAAGAAGTTTTAGGAGAGTCTTGCGGACCGGTAGGGAGACGTTTGTACTTACCTTCGAGAGACTACGAAAACTATAAGGAAATTCCACTTCTTTCATTCCTTATCGTACGACATAGATTCAGCTTGAAGCATATATCTTATTTTCCTCAAGCGGTTCGTAATGTTACAGATGGGCTACGAGGGAGCCATGGATGCTCAAACATTGTCTCAACATGTCGTCCAGACTGAAGATGCGAAGGTATTAAAGTACTATTCAGGTATTCATATGGGGGTGGCGCGGGTTCTAGCATCGGAATGAAAAGTACGAGCTTGGGTTGATTTGCTTGGTTGACGAGTCATCGCAATTGTAATGAGGTCATAAGGTAAATGATGATTGAGGATTGTTGGGAGTATTGGAGACTATGTGGTTTATATGGGATTTAAGTTAGTGAAAGAACACATTATAATTCAAGGCACTAAAGGAAGCGAGTTTGACCATCACGAGAATGGACGTGCACTTAGTAAATGACATGGAGTGCCTTTTGATTGGTGTCGTACGAGCTATGAAGGTTTGTTTTGCGGATCATCAGATTTTAGTTTCTATGGCTTCGCGCCAAGTGGAGTAGTCCACTGTGGCATGCAGATTGCTAAGTTAGGTATATGCCGGTTTTGGCACGATATGTATATATGTAGTATTTGAAGGTTCCTCGAAATTTATATATGATTAAGATCCGAGACCTTGCATGGGATGATGTAGGGGCTTACAGTACTCCTACGTCAATAGTGGTTCTACATTCAGTATCAAAGGGGGTCGGAGAAACAACTTCAGATCCACCAAAAGTATATTCGGTATGGGCATCTTGGTCAGGGAATTATGGGGTGCTTAAAGGTAAATGTATGTGGTGAGATCAAAGGGCCTAATTCTCCACCATTAAGCCACTTCAGTAAGATATCTCGAGACCCCGAGGATACAAAGTCACAATTTAGTCCTTTCCTTCAGGGCCTATCGAGACCTGATTCGCGGCTGAGATCGGGGTTAAGAAAGGAACACCCCAAGGCAAGCGGTTGAGTTTGACAGGACCGGCATACCCCTAGCCTACGCTGAGGTGTCAAGTCAAGTCGTCACATCTTCTTACTTCAAGAAATATATATACATGTATCCTGAGTTTCCTCTCCTATATAAAAGAACTCATCCTACCTTGTAAGGGACTAATGTTTCCCCAACAATTCTACAAGGTGCATTAGTCTCTCTCTCTCTCTCTCTCTCTCTCTCTCTCTCTCTCTCTCTCTCTCTCTCTCTCTCTCTCTCTCTCTCTCTTTTCTTACTAAAGCTCATTGGTTCTCACTCATACTGAGGATAGCTTGATATCCTTTGCCTCTATACGTGTTCTTCATTTTATATGTGTTCTTCATCGTACAAACTCAATTTCAGTTGTAAATAGCTTCGATCGATTATATTTCTAGCTGTTAGATTACTCTCGAGTATCCCCGACAACTTGAGCTCGACCCTGAGGTCTACCTCGAATTCCTAATCGGCCAAGCTTATGCCCGAGTAGCAGAACCTTTGGTCCGCTCGTTACCTCGTTTATCTCTCCCCCACCCCATCGTTAAAATTCATAATACTAACATCATCTACTCTAATAAACTAGCTTAGGAATAGATCATGTATTTTCAGAGTCCCATTTAATAAATTTAATTGTTATTACTATTTTCACAGTAAACAGTGTGGCGCCCACCGTGGGGATGAAAATAATAGTGATTATTTTCTTGCTAGTTTCATAACACAAATGCATATCATCTTTCGTGCTTTTTCTTGTCCAAGATCCTTTGATTTCAGGTAAAATGTATGGCTCGATGAATAGAGTTGAGAATGATCTCCTCGAAGATCATGGGGAAAATTGTGTAGGTATCCCGGCCACCGAAGCACCGTTACAGGATCCCGATAATGCAACTGGACCAATGCTAGCGGACACAGACTCACAGGAAACATAGCAAGTGAACAAAATATCTCACGCCGATAGAAGCATGAGACATAGGGACCGACAGGAAGTTCAGAAAACCCCAACCCCGGAAGAATATGAAGTTATTCATCATGATATTTTTAAAATATTGCAGGCACAACAGTTGACCATTGCTCAGTTGCAAAGCCATCTGGGGACCCCTTCCCTGACAAGTGCACCACCGATCACACAAACACGAAGAAAAATTACGACTTTCAAGGTGACCCCAACACAGAAACATATGCTGATGTCTTTAAAGAAGCAGCAAGGGAAACCGATGAGTTGGAGGCCGAACAAAGAAAGGAAGAAACACCACAGAAAGTCATATCCTACTCCCTGATAGGACGACTGGGATCGCGTCGGACTTCGAATAAACAGATAACCCTGGCCTTTGCCCAAGTTTTAAATAGAGTTTACCCGCCGATCCCAGGTTGTTTTAAATGATGTTTAGCCAGATATTCGGCCAAGAGTTGGCCATGCATTTGTACCCAGCACCGTCCACTCATCTGGCCATGAGAGGCTGTCCATAATCCTCTACAGATATAGAACATCCAAGCAGGCCATCCACAAAGAAACTAATGCCAAACGGATGGAGATATTATCGATGTGCTGATAATGGGATGGACGCCCCAAGATCCAACATACCTCATAGCGGTAGGGGAGTAGTTCGAGGGCGGCACTCCTCCCCCCCACCCTCTTGAGGAACGTCTAGCGGAACCAGATCCGGTGAGGCACAACCGGCAAACGAACCTCGTCAAGCAAATTGTGGGTTGAACCTTGTTATGAAAATTTATGTAGTCACCATAAGAAAAACCAAGAACGGTGAGCAACTCAGGCGTACTCGACCAAGACCCCTATGAAGGAACCACAACCCGATGCAGAATCTGCAGGATGCAATCGACAGCAGGGCCACGAATAACTCTCGTCCCAAAAATATGACAGCCATGCTGCTCAATCATAAGTACTATCAAAAGGTCAGGCTCAAATCTGGCCCCGAGGATAGAAGACTACCGGGGAGGATGAAGTATTTATGGAAATGGAGGAACGGCGACGCCCTCCAAGAACTTATTATACGGGAAGCAAAAATACCCATCGTCGGGACAAAGAAAGATCCAGGTAAATATTTCCAAGGATTCTCTCGCATCCAGGGTAAGGGACACCACGACTCTACCCCAGCGTCACATTTGACACATTGGTAAACCTCTCTCTCGTCCGCTTAATCTTAAATAAATTGTGTGGTCATAGATTCAGGAAATTTGGTCACCCCTCAACTATGGTATCGGACAAGGTCAACAGGGCGGTCCGCATTAACAAACCAAATCGCCCCAACATCTCAAATCCTTGGTGAAATCCAAGTAACGAGTCACCGAAAGATCATTCTCTCAATGCAGCCCGCCTGAATTCGAGCTGGGACCTCGAGCATTACACTATCAAAGGAAGCGCGAAGTATAAATATTTTATTAGGGCGACCACTGAGACTCTACCCGAAAGTATCAACGGTCCCGTGGATTTCACGTACCGAGTACCGGAACATTTCCTACACACTCCACGATAAGAAATAACTACTTACCCTCCTTCGTTTTTCTTTTACTAATCTGAACGCAGATAGCTGGTTAGGATTTTTGGAGGTTCTCAATACTCTACCTGGATATTCCTAGACAGCATATAGGCGACCGCCGTATTTTCTCCCTTCAGTTGGGCTTTTCAACCCGAAAGGAACCTTATCGGTAAGACTACTAGCAAAACAACATACCAGAAGAAGGTTCAATGATGCCACGGGCTTTATTTCAATAGCCCAACAACGAATGATGGTTTGCCTCTAAGAGCATCCCCCTTTTAAATGACCCAGATACGGCGAAATGAAACCCCATCAGTAATTAGATAGTGGGCTAGAATGGTTCAAGAAGTTGTGCACGCATGGATCGAGTTCACGATGGTGAGACAATGTACATCTATACCTAGAAATAAAAAGATATTTTCTTGGCATTTTATTCT
Source organism: Nicotiana noctiflora (assembly GCA_032618575.1). Taxonomy (NCBI): domain Eukaryota; kingdom Viridiplantae; phylum Streptophyta; class Magnoliopsida; order Solanales; family Solanaceae; genus Nicotiana; species Nicotiana noctiflora. The sequence continues at coordinate 28,275 of JASVEL010012757.1, forward strand.
TCGAACAAAGAACTCCCAAGTATATCCCCGGCAGGGGGCCACCCTCCGCTGACTGCATCCCGAAATACTCGGGACTCGATGCCTACAACCAGGCACTCGCACGATCTCAGGATCAAAACTCTGGGCTCATAAAGCCCCTACAAGGCAACTCCTGGCTCACAAGAAGCGATCTTCACTCTTAAACAACTTGATGACTCGGAGACTGTCATCAATTGCCATATGTAGGAAAATCTAAAACTGTAAGACTCTTAACGGGCAAACTCGGCATAACCAGGTCCATTCAACATCACCCAAGAACTGTAAGACCTCAAAAGGCATGACAAACTCTAAGACCTCAATAGTCATGACAAACTGTAAGACCTCAACAAACATGAAAAATCCTTACGTTTAGGCTATACGTCGCATTTGTAAGAGTCCCGAAAGGGCATACCCTCCACATGGATGCCTAAACTATCACTCGGGATCAAAAATGGACATGACCAAATGCATATGACTATGGTAAGAATGACTGGTACAGACTAACAATGTGACTCAGGGACGCCGGACGATCGCTAAACAAAAAATTACAGGCCACTATTTTGAATATTCTGCGAAAAGAATCGGTTAAAACAGGCTTCCCTCTACAGGCAAACAATGGGTTGTGAACCTTCCAGGGTCTAATATCGTGAATCATGACTTGAAATTGGGTTAATTTAGAATCGACGACGGGTCAGGAAAAAATCTTTCAAAAAGACCTTAACGAGCGAAAAACAAAGCTTACAAAAAGCCTACGGGAAAAAATAGCGTTAGAGCCATTCTTTCTAGCCAAATTGACAACCTGAGGATTAAAATAAGCTCAAATTGTCACTCGATTCGGAGACCGAATCCAAAATAGTTAACTAAACAAGCCTACGACATATAAATAAGGTCTCTACAACAAATAGAGTAAGAGCCCATATTGCCAACCAAAAATGATAGCTTAATGGTCAATTAAAGCTCTAATCGCAATGCAACTCAAAGACTGTCCCTGAATAAGCTAAGGCGACCAAACGCCCAAAGGTGAGAAATAAAAACGGACGCTGCCAACCTAGATGAGCACCAATCTTGAGGGTAAATTGAGCTTGAGTCGGATCTCGACTCGAAGACAGAACCCGGCAACGACCAAAGCATACAAACGTCAGGGCAAGTTTGGGATTGAATCTACCCAATTGAAATTCCAACAAACGGAAATACAAAGAATATGAGTTGCGGGGTTCCCCCTCTTGTTGCTACATATTAACGACAAGGCTTAGCCCCAACCTACATAGATAATTGTAAACCATACACACATAATAAAGGAGGCAAAAAGTGATTATTCCGCTTTTTCTGGTAGTCATAGCCCAGCGGTCTCCTCCTAATCATCCTTGCCATCAGACAGCTAGCACTTGGCATCACGTTCCTCTCCTTTGGCTTTCTCAATGTCCCTCAAAAGATCAAAACCTCTTGCGTGAATCTCCTCAAAGATTTCCCTCCAGGATTTGCACCTCACATACTTTCTTCTGTTTTCGGCATGATCGAGGGTCTTTAGCAACTCGACTTTAGCGGCATGGGCATCCCTCGAGTAAGCCATCATTTTCTGCCCTAACCTAGAATCATGCATCCCTACCTTAGCTCGAGCATTCACCACCTCAGTTTTTGCCCTCAAAAGATCGGATGACAGTTTTATAATCATCTTCGCTCAGGTAGAATCATTCACATGAGAAGCCTGAATTTATACATTAAGAGTAGAAATTGCAGCTTGAGCCCTCTTTTGCCTCAAAATGGATATTTGTGCGCGTCTGTACCTCGATGAATTCACATTTGGCTTTGCCAGCTTCGCCCTAAAGTTGCTCCAGTTCACTCACCCTATCCACCAACTAAAATAACATCACGTCAATACGGCAAAAAGGGAGTGCAATTGAGCACAAAATATAGGATACATGTTTCTCCAAAATGGCCTCCCGGACCTGACTTTGGTCAGCCTCACGTCGTAAAGAGATGAGCTCGCTTTTCTTTGCTACTCAAAGACGTCTTAAGGATTTCTCCCTATCCGGAGCATCCCGCAATAGGGCATCATAATGAAGCGGTTTGGTTCTAAGCCTATCAAAAACCTAAAAAAGAGAGTCAGGTAGGAAAAAAGAAAAGGGAAGGACGTAAGTCCGAAACATCCTTACGGTAATTGGAACTCACCATCAGGACAAAGCAATGAGCCTCATCGACGGCTGAAGCAACATCTGACGATACCCCAACCCTGGGAAACTACCAACTTGCCGCATTATTTGTGCTTGACCACCAGGAAAGGGACGCCCCATCACAAGCCTCCTTGCGCCCTGGGACATCTTTCCTTTTTCCGACGCTCCCTAAATTCAGAGTCAATGATTTCTCTTCCTTCCCTTAGGGAATTTGGCCTCACCTCGAAGAAACTCTTTGAACCTACAACAAATAACCAATTGATCCAGTAAGAAGGAAGCCACTCCTTAACATGCCAAGATGTCGAACACCTACCGTGGTGCTTCACCTCCCACCTGCCCTTTGAAAGATCTTGCCATCGACCCCTCTCGTAAACCGAGCAAACTGCTAGCTTAGGGGGCCATTCGTCTAAGTTTGGGATCTCACCAGGTAGCCAGTGAGTTGCTATGAACAAAGAGCAGGATGACGTTACGGGGCCAACCCTATGCCGAGTTAAAAATATTTCAAACTAAGCACTTACGCGTGAGGTTCCATCTCTCGGGAAATGGTAGAAATTTTTCAGGTATAACATCGATCGTCTGAATTTGCACGAATTGATTCATCCATTTGCAGTCCTCGTCCCCCTCGCTGCTAATTCGAGGAACTCTAGCAGATCTACATTGGAGAGCAAACACAATGGCCAATACAACCTCACGAGATGACTAAGGGTGAATTCTATCCCGGCCCAGTCAGCAAAGTATCTCATTTAGCGCACTATTCTCTAAAGAAAGGGATGAGCCTGCGCCATCGTTACTAGATACCTCCGATAGAAATAAAGCACGACCCGGTCTGAGGGACCCGGCGTAAAATCATGGACATACGTACTCATGAACCCCTCAGCATATGTTGTTATGTTCTCCTTGGGGGAGGGTACTCGCACGATCTTACCCCCCCCTCTATTTACATTCTCTCCTAATCATCTCGAGGTTTTCCTCTCTCATAGACGAAGTGATCCTCGACACATGCTCTTGATGACCTGGAACATTGGGGGGTTTCCTCGATGTGGCGACTTTCCTCGAGACAGAGCAACCCGGATCTTGTTCCCCCGATGTCGGTAATGATCAAAGGCGGAGCGCAGCAGAAACCCTTTTTCGTCCGAGGATTAACGGCCATGACTATAGTAGGACAAAGGTAAATATGATGAGGGTCTTGGCAAGAACTCTCTGAGGCGGGGAAGTGGAAGAACTCGCACAAAGTGAAAGTCTCTACAGAAAAGATAGGCTTATAAAAGTTTACGAAATCACCGTCTGAAGAGCTTGTGAGAAAATACATAAAGGCTGAGTGATAGTCGCTCGATTGTCCAATGGGGCCAATTAATCCTTGCCACATTAACATCGCTTTCTCATTGGGGAGTGCACTGCCAGAATCATGTGAGGCACCCGCATGACTAGTAAGTTCGAAGAGCCTCGGGAGATCCCCGACGTCACAAAAATTGGATCCAGAGAAATTATCGAATTCGCTTCAGGATGAGGCTAGCCTCGAAGCCCTGAAGGGACGATACCAAAAAGCAAAGATAAGGGAGCTAGAAGAGGAATGGACAGAACAAAAACTTATTTTTGTATATACATGCCAACAAGAAGAGAAAAATGTCTGTACACTGTTTGTTTCCCAAGAAGGGAACGCCTAAATCAAAAGGGGATACGCAAAAGGCTAGGAGACTAATCCTCACTACTATCGTCTTCACCCCTATCGGGAGTGTTCAAGGGAACCAATCTTTCTTCCACTACACGAGCCTCCTCCAAATTGGTAGACAGATCGAAGCCTCTAGTCTCAAGTTGTTCCGGAATTTCCTTCTTGGCCTTTGCTTTGGCATACTCGACGGCTCGAGTTAGTCTCTGGTCAGGAGCCATGGCCATATCACGAACCATCATATCCGACGTTGTTGCATCCTCTTTGTAAGCAACATCATCTTTTTCAGCCTTAGATTTGGCCACAGCCAAGGCAACATTCTCCCTATGAATGTCTGGAAGAAGCCTCGAGATGTCGCCAATTCCCTGCCATAACCCTATTTGCTCTTCCAGCCCAGAAATATCCGCCTCCAGCCAAAAAATCCACGAGCTACTCTGCTCGACCTGCGAGGAAGGACAGACTGATGAATATATGAATGCGAAATATGCACGAATATGGGGAAACGGGACGAGTATGTACGAGGTAGAATACTTGAGCAGCAAAAGCAGCTTTCTCCTGGAGTGCCACCTCTAGAACGCATCGAAGCTCCCCAATTCTCTATCCCCCTGGGCATAATGTACCTCTGAGTCCCGAAGTTTCTATGAAATATTGTCACACTCCATCTCGAGGCAAGAAAGCTCCCCCTGGAGTCGAAGGATGGCGTGACCTTACATCTCCTTACACTGTATCATAATGAGGAAAGATAAACAAGGCACCGAGAAAATACCCAGAAATGGAAACAAAATATGCAAGGGAAGACTATCACCTGCAGAGACTTCTCCTAGAACTAACAACACCAGGGATATCGAGGTCGGCCCTATCGGTCATGCTATCAAAAATATCGGCAATAAAATTCCCCCTTTGGGAGAAGTCCATGCTTTGGCACCGACCATCCTTTCGGCATCTCTCAACTCCCTGGAGGAGATAGGATAGTTTGAAATTAGATCGTTCAAATAGCCAATTTCTTCAAATGGTGACCCGCTCTCCCTAATGGACCCGTGCTCCAATCTTTCAATATCGGCTCCAATACTTATCCCCTCAAGGGCAGCGTCGGATCCAACCGTACAAGGTGAGGCCACATCAGCATTCTCTTCGAGGGTCCTTTGCCCATCGGCTCAACCACAACCAGTCCTATCGAACTCGACAGCCTCCGATCGGGGCGTCTACAAATCCACCACACTAGGCTTTGCTCTCCTCCTCAATGGATTCCCCTCAGCTTCCTCCCCTTCAATGTTAGGGTTCGATCGAGAATCTAGAGCAACATTCCTATCGAAATGAGTGACGGATGTCGTGCCTTTCCTTTTCCTTCTTATATCGAACACTAGAGCCTTTACTTTGCCGGCGGGCGGTGGCCTCATCTGCATATTTTTGCCAAGACCTGTACCAACGCAAAAATCATCATATGATTCCACTAAGAGGTCAAAGGGAAACATAAAATATGAAGCACAGGCAACGACGGAGCCTCACCGTGATTTTTGGCTACCCAACGGCCCTTAGCTAGGACAGTCTAAGACCTAGTATGGTACGTGAACTTCTTATCCAAATGACTTATCCATCCCAGCAAATCTGGGATTACCTCCGAGTAGCAGGTGATGGCTACAGAAAGCACAAAAGAAGCCATTATGACAAATTAAAGGGGAGTCAATGAGCGGTTAAAGAGGAAATGCACTTACGCTAGGCGTTCTATTGCTCTAAAAATGTCTGAGGTTATCATTCGAACGAACCTGCTCATCTACCCTCGATCGTTCCCCTTATCAACACTTGTAAAAAAGATTTCTTGGATCGGTGGTAGAGCTTGATCAAACCCCGATACAGCCAAGGGCGATATAGTCTAATTAAATTATTTAGGGTAAAAACCTCGCATGTGACCACTTCGGTAAAATTTCTAAGCATCAACACTATCCTCCAAAAGGATGGATAGATCTGGCCCAAAGTCAGCTTGTATCGGGAGCAGAAGTCAAGGATAACCGGATCAACTCCCAAAGAAGGGGCTTCTACGGATTTATCAAGGCTCAATGTAAATGGGTAAGTGTATATGTGGAGAAACCATCCTTGAAGTCAGTAATGCTATCTTCGGGGCCAGGAATCTCCACCTTCACTACCTCACTCCATTGGTAATTCTTCGTAACACTATTAATATCGGTCACAATGCTGACATATCGAGAAACATGCTTGCACTGACCTAGTGTAGACGAGGGAGTCTCGACGTCAATATCCTTCGATGTATCAATGTTTGGAGGAATCCATTACTTTAAAGAAGGAGTCGACTGATTGTCCCCCTCGAGCGGCCGGGAAGACGATGTAGTATCATTTTGACGAGAGACCGTCCTACAAGTTATAGCCATGAAGAATGGTAAAAATACTTATACAAAAAGGAAAGGATATCAAATAATGGAAATTCGGATCGCGGGATGGAAAAATTGTGGGGGAAAGGATCGAACGAGCGATGCATTTATAGTAACCGCTAAGGAAACAGAAAAGGAAAACTTGTAGCAGATCATAGTTCCTTGATTGCTGCATCTGGTGGTGGCCCTGCACGGTCCTCTGAGAAGAGGCATTTAATGCTTTTACATATCTTACATCAAAGCAACGATATCCTCGAGATGATGATTCAGTATCATTTCCTACTACTTCATCTTAGGAAACGCGGAGACTATCTATATGCGGTGAAATTAGTGGGCCTGATCCCTATCATTAAGACGCTTTAGTAAGATATCATAAGACCCCGAGGATAAAAATTCACAATTTAGTCCTTTCCTTCGGGGCCTATTGAGACCTAATTTGAGGCTGAGATCGGGATAAACAAAGGAGGCCCCCAAGGTAAGCGATTGAGTGTGACAGGACCGGCCTACCCCTAGCCTACGGTGAGGTGTCAAGTCAAGACATCACATCTACATACTTCATGAATAAAATATACATGTTTCCTGAGTTTCCTCTCCTATATAAAGGGGACTTATCCTACCTTGTAAGGGATTGATGTTGCTCCAATAATTCTATGAAGTGCAATAATCTCTCTCTCTCTCTCTCTCTCTCTCTCTCTCTCTCTCTCTCTCTCTCTCTCTCTCTCTCTCTCTCTCTCTCTCTCTCTCTCTCTCTCTCTCTCTCTCTCTCTCTCTCTCTCTCGCTCCCCTCTCTCTCCTCTCTCTCGCTCCTCTCTCTCTTTTCTTACTAAAGCTTACTGGTTCTTACTGATACTGTGGATACCTTGATATCCTTTGCTTCTATACGTTCTTCATTTTAAATATGTTCTTCATCGTACAAACTCAATTTTTGTTGTAAATAGCTTCGTTCGATTATATTTTTAGCTGTTAGATTACTCCCGAGTATCCCCGACATCTTGATCTCGACCCGAAGGAGAATCTCGAAGTGCCAATCGACCAAGTTACGCCCGGGTAGTAGACCCTTTGGTCCGCTCGTTACCTCGCGTATCTCCCCTCCCCCCCCCCCCAATGTTAAAATTCGTAATACCAGCAATAAAGTTAATTGTTGTTACCATTTTCATGGTAAAAAGGAAATATGGTGTTTTATGAGCTTTTGGCTACGTGGCTTGTGCTAGGATTTTTTGCATTGTGTTCTGGTTGGGGTAGTTGTGTATCGACTAGGAGGAATGTTACCTCAAAGGAAAGGTGAGGAGTAACCAAAGAAATGGGTCAACTCTATTTTGTTGAGTTAGCAAAGCAATGGAAGCAATTGGTTCTTTTTGAATGGAAATTCCCTATCGATATTTCTTGCACTACTATTGGGTTGGACGATTGTGTGGCTCGATTGAGTTAGGGAGATATAGTCCTGATGGTCGTATGTGCGCGTCTCCAAGAGTTCTCGATGGTGTCGGCCACGGCTTGAGTCAGTTGTCTGCTACGGGCATAAGGAATATGTTGTACATATGGTTTTCTCCTAGATGGATATCAGAAGTTAATAGAATGTTGGCATTATTGGATATCATTTGTGAAGAGCGTGTATTTTATGAAGGAACTTTAAGTTTTTGTTTGCAAATGTTTGGCTAGCGGTATCATGATTACTGGGTTTCGAGGCTTCTGAGGTTTAGGTTTTGTACGCGTCCAAAAATTGTATATAGGTTCTTCGGTAATATGATGGGGTATGAATGGTGTATTCAGACATTGGAGTAGCGTAGGTGAGTTCGGGTATGGAAATTTTGGTATTTAGGAGGTTTTGGCACTGGATGTCCTCATATGCGAACTATTTCTTGTTTGCAAAATGGTGAAGGAACATTGAAAATAGGATAACTGATATCATATGGGTAAGGTTTTGACATCCGCCCCCTTAACCCCCAGGCGGGGGGGCAGATGGAGTATTGACGAAGATTCTTGGGAATGAACACATCCCCCTTTACTTAGTAGGGCTTAGGAACGATGTTGGCAAATGATTGTTGATTATAGTTACTCACCTCACAGCCCAATTTCCACTGTGGGGTGTATACCATCTGGGTTGCTGCCCGGAGGACCAAACCTAACTGTTGGGAAAGGGTGCCCCTTTCTTTTTATCATATGCAAATCATTACGTGGCTCATATAGAGATGGGACATTTCCCTGGACTTGGCTTGGGGAAGAAAGAGCAAGGGGTCACCAAACTTTGTGAATCACAAGGCAGCTTATAGGCTGGATTGTTCCAACTGAAGAAGACAAGGCAGTCGAGGCAGGAAAGAGAAGTTGCCCGTGAGCAGGGAGGAGTGCGGGACGAACTCATGCTGGAAAAACTCATCGACTCCATCAAGTATCTTGCAGATGGGGACAATACATTATCGATAGATTGGTATGGGCTTTTGGAAGGATATTTACCTAATTGGGAAGGATCTGGATTTAGTTGAGGCTATTTGAAATCTCAATGAGAATGTGTATTTTATATCAGATCAAGTTTGGGTGCCATTATAAGATTGTTATCACGGTTATGCTACCGGGAAAAATGGATATTATTTTTGCCATGGTCTATATTATGTTCTACTCTCTTATGATGTGGGGTGTGAGGTTGTATGATTATTCTCCATGCATGTTATAATTCCGTTTCGGCCTTATGGTTATGCGGGCAAGAGCCCTCATGATGTTGATTTGCTCATTGCACCTTAGTTGTGCTTGCTTTCTTCCATGTTTTATGATTCTATTCATCTTCCCATAGTTATACTTGTGCACGCTACTGTGCTTGATATCTGTATTCATTTGATTAGTGAACCCGAGCAATTTGTCTTGATGAGTATCTAGGACTGGGTTACACGCTATAACGGATGTTATGTGGGATACCTTTTCCTTGTATTTATTTGGTGTTTTGTTTTCCCTATGTAGGGTGATTTAATGAAATGATACTTTTGTTGTTACACATGTTTTACTTGTTTGATAATCCCAATACCTTTCTTTCCTTCTATTTGTACTACATAACTGAGTAATTGCTGGGTTGGTGTACGAACCGTGTTGTGTGAGAATCTATGCAATTTAGTGATGAGTTGCTAATTGGATTGCCAGCTTGGTGTACCGACGAGAGAGCTTTTTGACTTGTTGACTTCATGAGAGGTTATGAGTTCTTGCAAGTTTCTTTATTATGGGTGGCATTCTGGAGGTCTGGAAGAAGGTTCTATACAATGTGAAGTGTATTGCCGATATCCAAAAGGTTATTTGAGCAACTATGGTGGTCAAAAGTTATTGTTATATGCATTTGAATTCTGTGGAAGATCATGTGATAGTACCCTGGGTTGGAATTATGGCTCGATTTGGCTTGTGTAGGTTTATACAATGCAATGATGCGAGATTCGGGTCCTATGATGAATTTCAGATGTTGAGATTTGGGTTCTGTCCTAAGGTTATGAACTAAAGATGAAGTGAGATCTTCAGTTAAATTGCATTGTCAGTCCTACATAGGTTTGGGTGATGGGGAATCAACTCTTGAGTTATGTATGGTGAGGTCAGGCAGTGACTTGATAGCTTTGGAACGACTCCTGGTATGTTCGAGGACAAACGTATGTCTAGGGGGGATGTAACGACCCTACTGGTCATTATGAGAAATTGCATTAAGTTTTGCTATTTGAGGTCAAGAGTAGCTTCACACAGTGTATTATGACGTGTGTAAATCACCGATTTGAGTTTTTGAGAAGTTCGCAAGGATTTTTAGAAGTGCCTCTTGTTTGAGAAGTTCGTAGTTGAAATAATTAACCAAGGTTGACTTTTGAGTATTTGATCTTGGATTAGAGTTTATATGGTTCGGATAGGCTCGGGTGGTAATTTTGGACTTAGGCACGCATCTATATTTGTATTTAGATGTCTATAGGGTAATTTGAAGCATTTTGGAAAAAAACTGAAAAGTTGAAGCTTGGGAAGATTGAGAGGTTTGACTAAGAGTTGACTTTGGTGATATCGGAATAAGAATGCGATTGCACGAGTTGGAACAGCTCTGTTATGTCATTTGGGACTTGCCTGTAAAATTTGGTGTCCTTTGGACTTGATTTTCATGGTTCGGATGCTTGGTTGTGAATCTAGAAGTTCTTCAAGTTCATTTTTAGATGAGATGGACCCCCAAGAGATGAGCGAGAACCCCCAATTGCTTAGGGAAGCCCTTAGTCGGTATCGGCAGAGAAAGTAGAGAAGGACATTTTCATCTGTTTTGGCATCTGATTTGTGGTTCTAGAGTTATTTTGGTGTTCCGATCGCGTGAGCGAGTTCGTGTATATTTGAGTACTTGCATGGATATTTTGCATGGAGCCCCAAAGGCTCGGATGAGTTTCGTACGCATTTCAGAGTGTTGGAAGAAGGTTCAGCTGTGTTGGTGTCTTTGTTCTCGTATTGGCAAGGTTTTCATCACATTTGTGATGTCCTTATTTGCATGATTTTTCTTATTTTTGCAATGATTGGATAGTGCAGGGGAGTTTGCAATTGCGATCTACAACATCGCATTTGCAATTGCAGCTTCGTATTTGCGACAAAAACGGTCGCTTTTGCGAAAGACTAAGAACTCGTAAGTCTTGTGTTGCATTTGCAACCTGAGCAGAGCTGGTCAACCTTTGCTTTTGCGATGCTTTTGTCGCATTTGTGGACATGGCGATTGTGATCTGGATGTCGCACTAAGGGCGGTATTAAATCTCTCATTTCGTGACTTAGCTTCATTTTATCATATTTTGAACCCTAGGTCCAAGAGAGTGATTTTGATAGAGGATTCCATATCAAATTGTTGGGTAAGTTACTCTGATCAATTTTTAATTATATTTTGTGATTAAATCTTATATTCAAATCCAAATTCATGAGAATCCAAAGGAAAATTTTGGAAAAATTGTAAAATATTTCAAAAATAAAAAATGATGATTTGAAGGACGAGTTGGTATCAGAACTTAATAATTTTTGTACGGTTGAACTCGTATTGGAATGCATTTTTGGGTTTTATAAATTTTGTCAGGTTCCGAGGTGTGGGCCCAGGGAGTTAACTTTTGTTGAATTTTTGTGAATTGTATAAGGATCAAATATTCGTTAATATCTCTTGCATTGTTTGATGTATTTTAGTCGTATTTGGTTAGATTGGCCGAGCAATGGTTAATTGGCAAAGGAAAAGCTAAATTGAGTTTTGAGTTTGCCGAATTGAGGTAAATATCTTGTCTAAGTTTGTGTGGGGGAAACTACCCCTTAGGAATTGAGTTCATTGTGTTATCTTTTTATGTGAAAGTTGTATTTGCAAGGTGACGAGTGGGTACATAGTCTTTATGATGTATTGAGCGGTTCAGATTGTCTAGTCTCTTTCCATGCCTTTGATTAAATTATCATAACACGTGGTATCTTGTTGTTAGACTACTCTTACATGTTTTATATGATGTTGTTAACACTTATTTATATCTTACTTGTTATTTTTCCCTTATATGCCTTGGTTGGAGTCATTTCCTTCATTATTGTTTTGTTACCTCTTAATTGTTGAGTTCTTCTATGACTACATGTATATTCGCTACATGTCCAAACTGTTGTGATTGCCTGCTTAGTTATCACGTGTCTTACATGTCTTGTTAATTTGTAACTGTTGTTGTAGTCCTTTGATTTTATGTGGTTCTCTTGTTGTCGTGTACTCGTACTCTTGGTTGTATATATTCTTGTAAATTGAGTTATTGAATTATTATTGTTGATTAAATTGTACGGGGATTGGGTTACACACAGCAATATGTGAAATAATGGAGGTGGTGGAATAAGGGAGCATATTTATTGTTATGATATTTATATTGTACGCTGAGATCGGATTGCATGCCACAAGATATGAAATAAGGGTAGATTATTATGGTAAAATAAGGGTGAATTATGATATTGATATTATATGGTGGAATCGGGTGGTGCGCCGCAATATATTTTGTTTATTGTTATTATATTGATATTGTATGGTGTGATTGGGTAGCACGCCGCAACATTTGAAATAAGGGTGAATTATGATCTTGATATTATATGGTTGGATTAGGTTGCGCGCTGCAACATATTTTGTTTATTGTTATGATATTGATATTGTACGGTGGGATCGGATTGCAAGCCGCAACACATGAAATAAGGGTGTATTGATATGGTGGTATAAGGGTGAATTATGATGTTGATATTAAAAGGTGGGATCGGGTTGCGCGCGGCAACATATTCTGTATTTTTTATTTCCTTTTTTATTGTATTGGCTTCAGTTCTTTCGTCAGGACCCTGAGAAATTGTATTCCCGGTTTAATTATTTTTTTGAATATTGAGTTATTGTCATTAACTTGTTGCTTTGTCGTCATTTCCTGAGCTCTTTTCCTAATACTATTATTCTGGTGAATTGAGTTTCAAGGTGCATTTATTACGTGGAGTCATTACCTCTTGTCCTGCTAAATTGTTAGTAATATATTGAATTAAACTAAAAGAATTAATTTTATGCTACCTTGAGTGACTTTTAAGTTAGAACTCGTTGTATATTTCAGTATTTAGTCTTTCTAATAACCGTTATATTTATTTCAATTGATTTCTCAACTTAATCTCCTTAACCTGTCTCAGGTTTTTGTTTACTTCAAAAGGAAATTGTTTTTATGTTTTAACTTAATAAATTCTATATTAAATGTAATAGCTATTCGATGTTGAATTTTATTTGAAAAAAAATTATTTTTCTTCGCTCAAATGATTTCTAAACAATATTCATCATTCTCGTTAATTTCCTATTTGATCTAGAAACTATAAATTTACTTTATGATATATAAATGGAATCAATTGAACGTCTTAATAGCAATTGACACGGATATTATATACTGAGTAGCACGTGGATTTCACCGTGCAAAATGAGATGGAAAGATGCGGGCACAAGGTGTCGGGTGTGTTAAAGATTTTGAAGTTGTGATTTATGGTATGAGATTGCGATAATTGAAATTATTAGAATCGTGTATTCGAAACAATTTGTTTGGTTGAGTTGACATTATTTTTCTACTTCAGTATATTTACACGTATCTGTATCCTAACATTGTTGTTGTTTAGTTACTTGGCTAACTCTTGTTTCCGTTCGTGTTTTTTCTTGTCGCTACTACTATTTGTAATTCAATTTCTTTTCACTATTGGTATTACTTGATATCCCTTCCTTGTTAGCTTTATGTTATATTCTGCACAGGTTTATGTGTTCGGTGGGTATCTTGATCCGGCTTCGTCACTACTCTACCGAGATTAGGCTTGATACTTACTGTGTACCATCGTGGGGTACTCATGCTACGCTTTTACACATTTTTTTGCAGAACTAGGTACTTCGGATCGTGTTGGTTTTGTACTTATGTTTGGTGATGTTGGAGACTTCAAGGGACACTTGCTGGGCGTTCACAGACTCCAAAGTCACCTTCTATTGTATTTATTTTCATTGTTTCATGTTATTTTGGAACAATGATGTATTCATTATGGATAATTACTCCTAGAAAGTCTTATGACTTGTACTGCCAGTTTTGGGATTTTAACTTTGTATAAAGATTTCCATTTCGAAATTGTTCAATGTTAGTTTATTATTATTGTTATTTCAGTTAATGTTATGCTAACCTAGATTTAGAGACTAGGTGTCATCACGACTTCTTCGGAGGAATTTTAGGTCGTGACAGATATGCGTTCCACTAATGGCTGAAAAATGAAAAAGGTTCTCCCCTTTATATAGTAGGGAAGTTACAATCCTAGTACAAATCTATATAATTAAGGTAAAATCATTTTCTTCTAGTAAATTATGATCCTAAGTTGATATTGGGCGTGCGGTAAGAGTCCGGAACCTAAATAATAAATAATAAAACAAAAACTACCATTTTAAAATTAAAAAAATACCAAAACACATAATTCGCAGTATAAAATTGCGAATTGCACTAACGGCCGTTAGTGCAATTCGCAGTTTTATACTGCGAATTGGGTTTTATTATTTTTTTTAAAAAAAAATGGCTTGTTTTTGAATATTGGCCTATTTCGCAGTTTTGTACTGCGAATTAGGCTATTTCGCAGTACAAAACTGCGAAATAGGCTGCAAATGGGGCCCACTTTTAATTAAAATTCATAATTCATAGTTTTGTAGTGCGAATTTCATTGAACAATTGCTCAAAATTTCCTTATTTATAGACGATTGAACTTCATCAAAACTCCATCAACACTTAAACTTCAAACAAACGCTTATTCTCTCTTCTCCTTATCAATCCATTTTTTATAATGTGTGAAGTTGCCCAAATAAGGGTATCATTGTATTGGGGGGGTGAGGTTGTTGTGGATAATAACTCAGTGAGGTATAGCTCTCCTCCACAGTGTCATGTTAAATTGCCGCTTAATATGGAGTACGATACTTTGGTATCGTTGTTACGTAAAAAAATGAGTGAGCGGAGGCGTTCGGTTAGCATTAAAGTAATCGGAAGATTTCCTTATTCAGTGACCCCGCATGGGTTTGCTTATTATTCTGAGTTTAACATTGACGATGATAAAAGTCTTAGAGATTTTTTGTGGGTTCCGGACGAATATAGAGAATACATTGTAATAAAATTATTAGAAATGTATGTGAAGGTTGAAGACCGTAGTAGTAATGAGGGAGTGTGTATAAGTGATAACCCCCAATCATCACATGGTTATTTTGGAGGAGCATTAGCCGGACAGGTTGGAGATGGAAGAGGTTCTCTTGATTTGAACTTGTCACCACAGGCGAATGAGCAGCCAGAAAATAATGTTACAAATTCGTATAATCAACAAGACGACTGGTAAACATAAATTTAGTGAAATTTTTTTCTTGATGTTTTATTTGGATTTGTATTTATAGTTCTAATTTTCATAGGGTGTACCGTCCGGATTTGAATTTGACAAATTATGACCACGTCCCTAGTTGGAATTTGCAAAACTCAGCAGTATTGGAGCACGGTGGTCCCTTTGGTAGTTATCAGCAACCTCAAGAAAGCCAGCATGAAACTTCAAGACAATACGATTTGTAAGTAAAGTGATATAGTGATATGTATAGTTAAATTTTGAGACAATACAATAAGGATACTTAAATTTTTGTTGGTTTTATGCAGTGAAAACGAGCTTCTTGAAGCTCCTGGACTAACACAGTTGCCCGTAGACGATGTTTTTACTCGTGACTTAGCAGATGCGCAGAGTCAGGAGGATGATAGTGATTACGATAACAATGCGGATGAGTCTGGTGATGAGACACCCTTCCGTGAGGAGGGTGATGATGTGGAGGGTGACGATGAGGAGGAAGAAGTGAATGTGGAGCCTGAGTTGACTAGGGAGCATGTTCCTCCCCCCCCCCCCGTTAGACCAAGAGTGTATGAATCCCACATGCCTTTTCATGAGAGAAATATTCCATACCTTGATAATTTTCCCGCCATGCCTAATGTTGATGCATCGACAAGGGATGATGATGAATTACGATCGAAGATGTGGGATGAATGTAGACCAGTTGTTCTTACAAAGGGCATGTATTTCCCTGACAAAGCTCGCCTAGTTAGGGCTGTAAAAATCTATATCATAAAGGAGTGTCGTGAGATGACGATAAGTGAGTCAACTACGGATAGATACAAGGCTATATATCATAGGTGGTTCTTGGGCTGTCACTGGATGCTCCGTGCTACAAAGAAAAAATCAGGTTTGTGGAAAGTTGGTAAATTTATTAGCGATCATAGATGTGAAATGGACACATTCAATGAGAACCACTTCAACCTGGATGTTGACTTGATTTACCTTGTCTTGGTTCCATTTTTGGAAGTGTCTATTAGATTTAAGATTAAAGAGTGTATTACAGCTGTCCACAAGGAATATGGTTGTACTATAACTAAAAGAAAGACATATCTTGGTCGCAAACGTGCCTTTGAACTAATTTATGGCGACTGGGATAAGTCCTTTTCAAATCTTCCCAGGTACATGGCTGCACCGCAACAATTTAACCCCGGTACTATTGTTGAATGGAGGCGCGAGAAAAGTCCTGGCAGTCCGGAATTTATATTCAACTATCTATTTTGGTCATTTAAACCAGCAATAGATGGTTTTGTGCATTCTCGTCCTGTAATTTCCATAGACGGTACTCATGTCTATGGAAAGTATGATATTAAGCTTTTGATTGCAGTTGCTATAGATGCCAATGGCCAAATATTTCCACTAGCTTTTGCCATTTGTGCGAACGAAAGTGAAGAGACGTGGATGCAATTCTTGAACCACTTGAAGCAGCACGTTGTCAAACAGCGTTCAGGTATTTGTCTAATATCTAATCGGCATGGTGGTATTTTAAGTTCTGTACGTCACTTGCCTGAATGGCAGGCACCGCATGCATACTACCGTTACAGTGTGAGGCACCTAAAGGCCAATTTTCAAAAGAGATTTCCTGACAAGGCGTTGCATGACTTAATGTGGATGGCTGCAACTGAGCACCAGCTCTGTAAATTCACGAGGTGCATGGAAGTAATCCGGCAGATGGAACCACGAGCCTATACTTGGTTGATGCAACATGACCCTCAAATGTGGACATTGCATGCTGATGGTGGCAGACGATGGGGAGCCCTCACCACGAATGTGTCGGAGTCATTTAATGGCTTGTTGAAATCTGCCCGTGGACTGCCTGTCACTGCCATGGCCCCATGACTTTCAAACAGAGTGCAGAGATGTTTGTTGAAAGGCATGCAGCTGCATCGTCATTGTTGGATAGGGGTGTTGAATTTATGCCAATACCCATGGTAAGATTCGAAAAGTACAGGAAACGAGTACAGTGGCATTCTTTTCTTCAATACGACAATGAACTGGGTGTTTTTGAAGTTAAGACTGGTAATCGTGGACACCGTAGGAATAATGTACATACGGTGAATGAAAATAGAAGGTTATGTTCATGTGGGAAATAGACCATCTACCACATTCCGTGCCTACATGCATTGAAGTGTTTTCAACAAGTTGGATATGGAGCAACAAACTACATTGATAGGTAGTACAGTGTTGCAGCATACGTAGACACATATAGTGGGAAATTGCATCCATTAGGTGCTGAGCATTATTGGCCGCCGGAACCTTTTAAGTTGGTATGTAACAAGGAGTACTTGCGTAAGTTGAGAGTGCAAAAGAGAACACGTATACCAAACCAAATGGATGTTGGTGAGTCCGTTTATGCACGTAAATGTAGCATATGCTCCCAATTATTCTAACTCTCAATTTTAATATTTTCATAATTTTATTGTCTTAATTAATTAAATTACGTATAATTTTACAAATTAAATATAATGGTTGTTAAAATGTTCCAGACTTGATTTTTTAGGCACGGGAACACCTAATAATGCCTAGTTTTTGTAAATATCAATTTTAATATTTTCATAATTTTATTTATGACAACTTGATAAAAATATCAAAATATAATAAATTCATACTAAGGCTCTACGCTAAAATTTTATAAGGCTCTACGCTACAAAGCTCTACGCTAACAGGCTCTACGCTAACATGATATACAATAATATATTAAATTAATACTAACACAATAAATATACCAACATTATAAATTAAATTTAACATGGTAAATTACTGCTAACATTTCGCACATGGTATATACAACATATAACATAAATACAATTAACATTTCTTTGTTATATAATATAAAACTAACACTAACATATTTTCTAGTAATTTATAAAATAAAATTAATTCAAATACCTCAAATTAAAGCTGTAAAACTGAAATTTTGTAACCGAAATCGTGTCCAACACTATCTCCGTGTGGGGCCCACTTGTGTTACACTTGAAGGGGACGGGTGGGACCTCGAAATCTCTTTTTTGACAAAAAGTTTGAGAGAAAAGGAAAGGGGGCCGAGGGATTTTTTTGTTTGAAGTTGAAAATGAAAGTGGGAAGAATGAAGGAGAGGGGGGCGGATTTTATAAGGGTAATACGCAGTGTTGTACTGCGAAATGCAATTCGCAGTAAAAAACAGCGAATTGCATTTCGCAGTACAAAACTGCGTATTACCACTTTTTTAAAAAAAAAAAATTATTGTCTTTCGCAGTTACCCCTATTTTAAAAAAAAATTAATGTATTTCGCAGTATAAAACTGCGAAATGTACAAACGTCCGTTTGTACATTTCGCAGTTTTATACTGCGAATTGGGTGTTTTGGTATTTTTTTTTAAAAATTTTAAAAGGGTAATTTTTGTTTAATTGTTTATTATTTAGGTTCCGGATCCCGTGCGGTAATATCCTATCGATGGCGGATATTTCGGCCCCTCATTCGTTCTTTCCAGCCGTCTTCCCTTAAGTCTCGATTATTTGTTTTGCTCAAGCTTGATTCCTCTCATGTTTGGTCATGTCCGAATATTGGTGTGTTATTTGTCCCCCGGATTATAATTTGGGGAACCCTCGACTTTACCCGAGCCTGCCATGAACCACATCGTCTCTTGTTTCTTCATCGGAAAATGGGGATAACTTTGCCCGTACACAGGTAGCTTTATCCAGGTATAACTATACGTCCACTATCATAATGAAAAATTCACATCCGACGTGAGATAAAGACTAACCAAAAAAAATTTGGTATAAACTGAACTACGTATCTCTAATTGTTTTATTCTTTTCCTGAAAATAATGTATAAGCCGACGTTTCCCGGGTAAAAGCAACGACGTACTTTATTGGCGTGGAAGTTACTGTTTTTTAATTTGAACGAAGAGTATTCTTGGTATCAGAATATGTGATGACAGAAAGTAACTAATAACCGCGGGTTTATGAGTCTATAATTTCCTTATTTCCTTGTACTTTTTCTGAAAGAGCAAAATGACGAGAGCAAAAAAACTGCGTAGTAGAAGAATCATGGTATTCTCCCACTGTTTGCTGGATTATACTAGCAACGTAACGTATATAATTTCATATGTTAGTACGCTCCCAAAAATAAACGTATTTCCCAATGAACTACTAGTATAGTACTACTCAACGCTGTATGGCAGACTACGTTAGGTCACAAGTTACTAGCTAATTATATTATATACTTGATGTGTTTTTCTAATTTTCTGTGTTTTGGTTAATGTTTGACCAAAATATTAAACTTCGATTAAAACTAGAAAATACTAGAAAAATTGGGTTATTGATAATCAAGAGACCGAAAAAATTTAATAGGCTTTCAATAATTAGAATAGACAATAGAAAAGATTGTATTTCAGTGATTGTTGTGTGTTACAATGGGTTTAACTTCCTCCTCTTATAGCTGACTCTAGAGGGAGGAATAAAACGTAAGATTTAATGAGCAATAAATAACATTAAATAGGTTGTTACACAATCATTTTCAATAAATGCTGATCCTCTAACGTATAGGGTATTTAATGATTGAATTTAGACTCCTTTATGCCTTCATATCCATGCTTCTAGTGCTTTTTGACCCGTGCTTCTGGATGTCTTGAATCGATACGAAGCTTGTGTCTATTTTCTGTTGATGTCCTTCATCTCCGTAATTACGTTCTTACCTGTTCTAAATAGGTACGGGATTTCTTAATCAAGTACAGGCCTTATTAATCAAATTTCACCCCGTGCCTATTTTACTTCTTCGTATCTCCTTCTCAAAATAATAAAATTTGTTGTTTGATATTTCACGTGTCTTGCCACGTCATAAAAAGTTTTTTCCCAATACAATTAAGATTTACGATAATAGTTTACTTATACTTACTTTATATATTGTAACTTGATAGTTTAAATACTCCATCAGTTTCAATTTATGTGAACCTATTTCCTTTTTAGTCCGTGCCAAAAAGAATGATCTCTTTCCTTATTTGGAAATAATTTACCTTTATGCAATGATTTATAGCCACACAAAATATATGTGCTTCATTTTACACCACAAGTTCAAAAGTTTTCTCTCTTTTCTTAAATTGCATACCCAGTTAAATGGATTCACATAAATTGAAAAAGAGGGAGTATCTTTTACATGTCAATCTTAACTTAATTATATGTACGTCTTATAAGAAACAGGATAGCCAAAGCTATACGCGGTGGAAAAGGAAACAAATTTCAGAAATAAAGCAGTGGCAACAAAGTAATAATCTATCTGTAATATGAGTTTTTTGTGAAAAAATCCACCTTTTCTAAATAATATAAATATAAAACAACTTATATAACCATTAACCACTGTAGGATGCAGACACACAAAGAGAATTTGATGAAAGACATTACCAAACGTGTCAGTTGTGATACGGACTTATCCAAAAACCAATTTCGTCCAAATTAATTATTATAGACATTCTTCGCACTACTAATTTCATAGTGGAAGAACGTAGATTGTGAAGGGCAACAGTTGACCAACTAAATCATGACATGCGCAAATGACTGCTGCATTTTCTGTGGCAGAATTTTATAGTCATTTTTTTAATCACGATCGAGGAAAATACTATCTCCTCATCAAAATTGCTTTTTAAGATGAGACAGACTTCTTATCCTCCTTTACATAATTAATCTTTTTTTGTCCAATGGAAGACGTGAAAGGTAAATCATTTTTTTTTTTCACTTAAGGTGAATACTCCATTGTAGATATCCATCCGCGTGTTTTGAACTTTTCACTTTTCATAATTGATTCTTTACTCTAATAAAGTTTAAAGCCAAGTTGGGATTGAGCTTTCACTAATACTAATAGAAAACTTTTTAGTAAAGGGCTAGGCAGAGGCTCCGACATTACCCTCAAGGCCTATTCTTTTCTCCTGTTGGCAAGGATGGATCCAAATATCTCTTTGAAAAGCCGGCACTCACTTACCATCCACACTCAAACATGTCCAACAAGTAAATAAGAATATTAAGTTCGCTATGGAATGATTAGAATATCTTCATTATCTGCTAAAAGAATCTTGTCAGTATTGGTATATACGACCCTTCCCTTGCGTTTGGCGCAGCCGCACGTGCGAGCAGGACGATTCCCACCTCCATACTTAAGTTTCATAGATTCCACAAGATTTTTTTTGAAAGCCAACCACCTCTGAAGGTTGCAAAGCCTTTTAGAGTGCCCCTGAATGGAAGGAAGGAAATATATTTAGAAATCTTTCCTAGATACCGGGAAGGGGCCGGAGAGCTTTTTTACACATGGAAGTACCTTTTCTTATCAATTCGCCTTCATAAAAAAAAAAAAAAAAAGCCAGCCACAAAGATTTGTAGTGGAGTAAAAATACTTCTTCATCCTTAATCAAATATTTTGAGTTCGAACATTGATCATAAAGTAACCTTTATTAAGGAATATGTGATCTGAAATTAGTTGGACCTTAATAGCGGTATCGGACACCAAATATGAAATCAAAAAGAAAAAATGAAAAGTTTTACACCCGCGAAAGCACGTTATGCTTAGCAACCACAAATATCCCTGCAACTTATTGCTAGCTTTCTCTGTTGATTTCTTGAATTTGGACAGCCATCACTTCGATTTGACATGCAAAATATCCTAACACGTGCTTAAAACTGCTAATAATATTAAATTTATTCGGTCTCATAAACACTGAATCAAAATGTTAAAACAAAATTCCAATATAGAGGATGAGATAAGTGTCGGTCTACTTGTTTGGCTGACCTCAGAACTAACCTTCATGAGGTGCAAAATTCAACTCCATGCATTTTGTGATACTGTTAGAGGGGTAAATAATAAATGATAGAAAAATAGCATGTTTTTTTAGTATATTTGCATATTATTTTTTATGTGAGTTGTGGGATATTATATGTTTATAAATATAAAATATACTTATTACATATTTATCATATGTAGAAATGAATTTGGATGGAAATTGACAAAAGTCGAATGATTTAATGCAAAAACAAGTTAAGAGGCAAGAGGTGAGAGCGTGTCACAATTGGTACATTGCATGAAAGTAGGCGCAAAATGGCCTAGAAAATGAACAAAACCAGACATCGATATATGGAGGTTGGTACTGGACCTGGCAGCCGAAAGAAGAAAGAAGAAGAACAAAAATATAGCTGGGAGCATGCTAGAAGTCGCACGTTGTTCTAACTCTAGCATGTGACTCAGCGTGTTCTTTTTGAATTAGGAGAGATCACAAGTTCCCCACATCAATCCTAATTAATATAGATACATCATAAAATATCCTTTTGAAGAGGGAGACACTACTTCAGAGTTAGACAATACCCAGGGAGACAAGAACACGCTAGGAGCACGGCAGAGAATTCTTCTACTAATTTTTCACTTTCTTTTTTCTATTTTCATTGATGGAACCTCTTGTTGTATGAATTTTTATTATGTTTTAATATAATTTAACCTTTGAATTTATCTACATATTCAACAACGTACTTATTTCAGTTGATTGAATGGCCATTAATAGATTGTGCCTATTTAGTATGTGTTGCCTGAGAAAGAATACATATTTAGGTGGTTGTTAAACAACGTTGCTCTAAAAGTATATTAGAAATCAATACGGCGGGTTTCAAAGTAGTAATAGAGATAAGAAAGCTTTGACGTGATCCTAGTGAGCGGTGAATAAGTGCGAGCTAGCGTAATTCATGAGAATATGACTAATACTTTATTGTAATTGCTGGAGAGAGAATTATGATAGAATCAAGTACTCATGAACAGTAGAGAATAATTAGGAGAAATTATAGAAGACATCGGGATGGATTCTAACAGTTGAGAGAATCATAACTCTAGACCTCCTTAATTTAGTATCCAAACCTTAGTATCTTTTGTTGCTAATTTACTACTTTAATTTTTTAGTTAGTTAGTTAGACACAATAATCTTAATATTTCATGAATTAGAAATTGTTAGAGCTTTTCTCCTTGGTAATATTAAACAGTTATAGTTATACATTAGTTTTCTGTGGGATTCGACTCCGGACTCTTAGACATGATTATATTTGCAGCGACCGCTTTTAGGAATAGAGTTGGGAGTGATTAAATTTTTGCACCGTTGCCAAGAAATTAACGGTGTAATTTTAGCTGTAAATATTTCTAGATTCAAGTTTGTCTTTTATTTTATTTTGTTTTGTTTTGTTTTTATTTTGAGAATTATGACATCTTGAAATTATGGGAGTTTAGGTGTTGGTAATTCTACAGTTGATCCTTATACATATTGTGAAAAAAATCACTCATGGCATAATTTTTAAAATATTCTCGAGAATGAATTATGTGTATCAACTCAATCTTGTGTGCAGAATGTGTAAGATATATTTGCTATTTAAGATGTTCACTTTTATAGTTGTGCTTATATTTCTCATCCTCCCCCAACCCCTCACATTGACGATTTTACTTTTTCTTGTGAAATTAATAAGAACGAAGAACCCAAGGATGATGACCTGAAACAAATTAAGAATATGATAAAGTTCCTTGTGGAACAAAATAATGAGAAATAATTGTACATACAAAGGTAAGAGGTTACTATTTGCAACCTGGAGGTTCAAGTGAGTCAACTGGTTGAAGCATTTAGTGCTCAACAAACTAATATTATGGATAGTAGTCAAAAATATCGTGAATTAGATGCTAACATTGAGGAGAAAATGGATGAGGTAAAAGTAGAACACCAACGATCTATCGAGCTAGAATTTGAGGATGTCGATTTTATAGAAATGATCTAGAGTCAACCAAGGACATTGACGGCACATATCTAGTTGATTCTAGTATCAATGGTGTTGAGGATGTTAACAGTCGTGAAGTTCATGTATATGAGCACATTTCTCCTCACTCCAAGCGTTTTTTCACATAGTGTTTGGATAAGGTTATGGAAATAAGTCATCCGAGCCAATATATGGGTCAAGGAATGAAGAACAAGTGCCTACAGCCTGGAATTCTTCTTGCCAGAAAGTCAAAAGCACACACCTCATCTAAAGGCCAAG
Source organism: Nicotiana noctiflora (assembly GCA_032618575.1). Lineage (NCBI taxonomy): Eukaryota > Viridiplantae > Streptophyta > Magnoliopsida > Solanales > Solanaceae > Nicotiana > Nicotiana noctiflora. The sequence continues at coordinate 52,397 of JASVEL010012757.1, forward strand.
AAGTACAGAATACTATATTATTTTTTGAGCCAGTTAGATTTGATCCACTATCCCTGGAGCATAGTATAAAATTTGAAGAAAAATTAGTAGTTCAATTTATAAACGCGGTGGAGGCAAAAAGTGGTTAACGCCGTGCCGCGATATTAAATTATGCACTTGTTGGGAGGCAACCTGACTTTACTGTTTTTTTTATTTTTAATTTCTTTTATTGTATTATTCTTGAAGTATCATTTTTTATTTTCTATGAGCACGTTAAGAAAATCCATTGGAATGAAGAAAAAGCAAGCGAGATGGTCAAAACTAAGTGTGGGGTGCCAATACAAAGACCCAAATTTGAGAGAAGTCTGAATAACTCATGAGTTGCTAATACTTTAGCTTTTGACCTATCAGGGAATTTCTTGCCCTCTTGAATTTATGGGTGTGCATTGGGGGCAATACACAATTTTAAGTGTGGGGAAAAAAAATGTTTGGGTAATTTCCTATGCTATTTTAGTTGTACTATTTTTTGTGTAGAAAAAAAAATAATAAAAAAAAATGATTAGGTAAAAATAATTATTCTTGGTTTTATTATTGTCACGGTTCTTTTTCAATGGATGACTCTTTGAACCGCATAGTAATTTTTTCTGTAGATAAAAATTTGAACGTTTCCTCACGATTGACTTCAGTTTTCTTGAGGTTCTAAATTCTAAAAGAAATACAAAAAAAATATTTTTACTTTTACATCTAATAATGGAATAGGGAGAACTTGAGTATCTATGATTTTTGACATGTTTTATGTTGGAGCTTAGAACTAGAGCATCTGTACTAAGTACTACTGAATATATGCCTTGGGAGTATATGTATTTCTTTTGAGGCTTGGGCTTGTCTATTGACTCATGTTGTTATTTCTTAATTTTTGGATTATATTACGGCTTTGCTAGTTGCTTTAATTTGAGAGTCGAGTCTGAACCGTCCCAAGTGAGTCATCTGCATTATGTGAGGTGAGAGTTTGGTTGTACTTTGTGTCATCCCTTGTTAATGTAGAACTTGCCCCGTGTGTGAGTTAAATCTAAATTATTAGGTCTTGTGAGTCTTAGGCAATGATATAGGTGATTCTTTGATTAACCCTTCAGCCTATTTTCCAGCCATGATAATATTATTCATTGCCAGCCTTTTTGATCTCGCGGACCTTTTTCTTTGGCACATACATTACGAGCCAATACCTATTTTTTCTAAATCGTATCTTGTTTACTCTTTACTTCCGAAAGCACTTAAGTCGCTCAATGAGTAAAGAAAGAGATTGGGTAGCTTTTTAATGAAACCATTAAAAGGCTGACAAGGTGCATTTGTGGGTAAAAATCTTACTAGCCAGAAATACCAAATTAAGGAGAGTGAAAGGAAAAATAACAGAAAACAAAATTAATGACACTTCCCATATCTTTCTTTGGGTAAGTGAGTATCTATATATTTATGTGCTTAATTAGAAGGTCTTAATTGCGTATGGTTTTACGGTAAAATATTGAATTGGTCATGACATGAATGTACTTGAATGTGTAGTGTATTAAAGTATTTAGGAGGGCTAGTCACTATTTTCTTTTATATATATATCCTACATGTTCCTTAGCCTACATTACAACCTATAAGTTCTACTTGATCCTAAACTTGCAAGCTTATATTAGTCGAGACATATACTACGGGCAAGCCTATGATACGAACTTGGGTGGCTTATGATTTTCTTTGCGAGAGTGATAAATTATTTTAATATATTAGTCCATAAATTATACTTGAATTCAAATTTGAGTGTGCGGACTTATTACTCTCTTTACTTTGTTGGTGATGGCACAGGCTTTACGAAAAATTGGTTAAGAAGTTGGCACAAGAAGCTAGTCATATACAGAAATGCAGTAAAGTTAAATTTTAAGGTTAGGAAGTTAGAACACACATATATATATATATATATATATATATATATATATATATATATATATATATATATATATATATATATATATATATATATATATATATATATATATATATATATATATATATATATATATATATATATATATATATATATATATATATATATATATATATATATATATATATATATATATATAGCCTTCGCATTGGTCTTAAAATGAGGAGAGTATAAAGAGTCTTTATATGGGGTTCTAAGCATTGATGTAAACCACTATCATTGATATGATGCTTGAGTATATTTTGAAATTATGTCACTTGCCGATGTGCCAAAATTTAAGTTGTTCGAGCACGAGCAAGAATTTAAGTATGGGGTAGTGATAATTGATGAAAAACACTTATTTTAAGTATATTTTCATATTATTTCTTATGTGAGTAATGGGAGATTATATATTTATAAATATAAAATATGCTTATTACATATTTATTATGTGTGGATGAGTTTGGAGAGAGTTGGCAAAAATCGGATGATTTAATACAATAATAAGTAAAGAGGCAAGAGCTGGGAGCATACCACAATTGGTATATTGTATGAAAGTAGGCACGACTGACCTAGGAAATGAAAAAAAAAACGAACTATGGAGGTTGGAACTGGGCCTGACACGCAAAAGAACTAAGAAAAAGAAAACAAAAATATTGGGAGCATACTAGAAGTTGCGCGTTGCACCAACTCTAACACACAACTCAGTGTGTCCTTTTAGAATTAGGAGTGATAAAAGACGCCCAACATCAACCCTAATTGATATAGACACATCATAAAACATCCTTTTGAAGGGGGACACACTATTTCAGGGTTAGACAACACCAGGGGAGGCAAGAACACACTAAGAGCAAGACAGAGAATTCTTCTACGAGTTTTTCACTTTCTTCTTCCTATTTCCATTATTGTTATGAATTATAGTTTTTCATAGTAATATGAATAGATAATTTGTTATCTAGAGTTTTGATGGAACTCTTGGAGGATGAATTTTGTTATATTTTAATATAATTTAACCTTTGGATTTATCTACTTGTTCAACTACGTGCTTATTTCAATTGATTGACTAGTTAATAATTGATTGTGCCTATTTATTATGTGTTGCTTGAGAAAGGATACATATTTAGATGATTGTTGAACGACAACCCTCCTAAAGTAGTTTAAAAGCACTATTAGAGACAAAGAAGTTTTGACGTGATCCTAGTGAGCGATGAATAAGTGTTAGCTAGCGTAATTTTAGAGAATATGACTAGTAAATTATTGTATTTGGTTGAGAGATAATTAGGATACGTCGAGTGCTCGTGATCAGTAGAGAATATATAGGCAAAATTATAGAAAATATCGGGAAGTATTGCGACAATTAAAAAATCATAGCTCTAGACCTCCTTAATTTAGTGTCCAATCCTTAGTATCTTTTGTTGTTAATTTACTACTTTAATGTGTTAGTTAATTAGTTAGACATAAGAATCTTAACATTTTATAACTTAGGAATTGTTCGATCTTTTCTTCTTGGTAATATTAAATAGATATAGCTAAACCTTAATTCTTTGTAGAATTCGACTACGGACTCTTAAATCGGATTATATTTACAGCAATCGCTTATCCTTTTAAAAAATAGAGTTGTACATTATCAATAACATTCTAATCAAGCTATTGTGAGCGCATTCATTCATTCAATGTTTCAAAGGACTTAAAGCTAACATCATCATACATTAAAACTTCAAAGTGATATTATTTGGTTGACTTTTGTCTAATTGACATGTATCTCCATTTAGATTAATTAGCTAGAGACATAGATAAACATTATCACCATCGGAGAGAAAAGGGTTGGATAGGAGCTTGTGAAAATTAATTAGGAAATTGGGTTGAGGACAGGCTTTTAATCAAATGTTTCCCATAGTGATTCACATTTATGTGTATCGAGCAAGTGCATATTGCTGCGAGATTAATTAACTTATGCACATTAATAGGGGCGAAGCTATGTTATCCCACGGATGGTCAATTGAACATCTTTCTCTAAAAAATTATACTACGTATAAGACAAAATATTATTTACTGATTAAAACGGATTTTGAACACCCTTGCATAGCCCACTCGCCAAATTTTCTAGCTTCGCCACTGCATACTAATAAAAGTAAATAATTTTATTCTATCAAATCACCTAAAGGATAATTTTTAGTGCATGTATTCGAAAATATAATTTCCACATAGTAAAACGCAACCAGAAACAAAAGACGACAATAGATCAGATGAATAACGTTTTGAGCCCAACAAAAATTATGTTTCTTTAAGTAATTTAATCTCCTCGCAATATTTTTTTGGTAATTAATTATTTTATTACCAAGTAGCAATATTTAAAACTCATCTAATCTATTACAAAATTGCATTTAGCGTATCACCTACTGGACATGAAGCCCCAGACGACAATGTAGTCATTGCTCTATCTAGATAAGAGAATTGAGCTGCCCTAATGTATACTTCATAAATAAGATGAAGCAACGTAGTGTCTGTTCTTCTCTTCTTCTGGAAAATCACAAAGTTCCTCTCTTGCGAACAGTGATAAACAACAACTGCCAGTATCATTCTGGATATTGCTGCCCTTGCACTCTTTTCTTTGGTCACCTTCGCCAGCCATGTAATCTCTTCCTTCCATGCATGTTGTGTTCTTTGTATTCCTTGCCATCTCAATAAATCATTTTAGATCTTCCATGTTATCTCACACTTGAAGAACATATGTTGCATTGTCTTATTTTCCTTCTTGCACAGGGATCATGTTTGATCTGTAATTACACCCCATCTTGCCATTCTCTCTTTGGTTGCTAGCCTCTATTGAATTGTTAATCTCAAAATGAATATCCACTTGGGCTGCTCTTGGTTATTGCACACTAACTTCCTCCATAGCATATTTTGAAATTCTCCTTGTAAGGATTTGTATATTTTCTTAATTGGACACTTCACCATCCTCTGAACATCTTCTTCAATCAATCCTACCTCAACAAAGTACACATTAGCCTGGAATGTCTTTTGGATTGCCCAGCAATCACTCTTTGGTTCTGTACTCCAAACTGTATGGCCCTTGATATAGTAAGTGGGTACCTAGTGTACCCATAGCTTCTCCTTCTTAGTACAAATATTCTATTGCAGTTCATAGATAGCAGCTTCATTCTACAATGACACATCAATGAAATTCTATCCCCCTGCAACCTTTAGGTGAGCATAGTTTCTCCCAGGCTATCAAAGCCTTTTTAGTTGGTTCAATATTACCTGTCCAAAGAAACCATCAACAGATAGTTTTTATGAACTGTATAACTTTCTTAGGCAATATAAAGATATGTGCCCACCAATACTGCTCTACCTGCATATGACAAGAACTTTGTAGTCCAGCTCTGGATCCTGTTCAACATCTTCTCTATTAGGGGGTCACACTGTATAGTAGACAATCTCTTAGTACTCAAAGCCACCCCTAAATATTTTAAAAGCAATTCTCCCTTTGTATAACCAAGTAGCTCCATAATTTGTTGATGAGTCAACTGGTTCACCCCTCCAAAATATATGCAACTTTTATTTGGATTGGTAATCAGTCCTGATGCTGTAGAGAATTGGTGGACATGTTGGTGTAGGATCTGTACAGATTGTACATCTCCTCTACAGAACAGTAGTAAGACATATACAAATCTCATATGTACTAAGTTAAACCTGGCATACCTTGGGTGGAATCTAAACTTCTTGTCTCCCTTTAGTGTCTTCAAGGATCTGCTCAGATATCCAAAGCCAAAACAAATAGGAAGGTGAGAGTTGATATCTATGCCTTAACCCTTTCCTTGCTTTAAAAGGTGTAGTAGGTCTACCATTAATAATAACTGAATAGGTTACTGTTCTAATACAAGCCATTATCCACCTAACAAATACTTCAGGAAAACTAAGTAACTTTAGCACTTGTTCTATGTACAACCATACCACAAAATCATAGGCTTTTAGCATATTTATTTTAAGCATACATCTTTGAGATATATTCTTTTTTTTCATAACCTTTCACCAATTCATGACTCATAAGTATATCAACTGTGATCAGTCTTCCAGGTACGAAAGCATCTTCACAATTATCCCAAGTCTTCCATCACCCCTTGCATTCTTGTGGTAATCACTTTTGAGATGGGCTTATATAAAACTGTGAAACAGGAAATAGGTCTAAAGTCTCTTATGTTTGTTGGATTATGAATTTTTGGTATCAATGTGACGGTTGTGCAGTTAATAGCTTTACACATATCTGCACTTTCAAAGAACTCTTGAACTGCTGCAGTAACTTCCTCTTCCACAATGTGCCATGTCTTCTTGAAGAAGTAGGAATTGTAACCATTGCACCCTGGTGCCTTGTTATCATCAATGCCCATTAGAGCCTTCTTCACTTCTTCTCTACTAACAGGTCTGATTAACTGTAGTTGTTGGCTCCTTCTTAGCCCATATCCATTCTGCATAGTCTCGGAATTGATCACTAGTAGATGTGTTGCCGCAGTACCAAGTAAACCCTTATAGAAACACAGGATCTTTGCCTGCACCTCATCTGGATTCTATAATAGATTCCTATTGCTATTAATTATCCTTCTAATATAGTTCCTTGCTTGTCTATTTTACATGCAAGATGGTAGAATGTTGTGTTTGAATCTCCAATATTAAGCCATTATATCCTAGACTTCTGTTTCATAATGCTTTCCTCCACCATTAAACATTTTTCCAGCTCCAATTTTATAGCTCTTTCCAGTTCAACATGCTCTACATCTTGGTCTGAGATACTCATTTGGCTTTGCAAATTTTCTAATATCCCTATAGCATCATGTATCTCGTTATCAATTCCATTGGACTCTTCCTTATTCATCTGCTTCAGTGCCACTTTCAGCTTCGTAAGTTTATTCCACACTATTAGCATTGTATGTCTACCATTTCTGGGTATCCAATTGAGCTGAACTGTCTCTTCAAAAGAATTCAAACTTGCAAGGGAGTTAAGGAATTAGAAAGGTTTCCCACCTGCTTGGCTGCTGGTATCAAAACTCACACTTAAAGGGCAGTGATCTAAGAATCCATGATTCATAGACATCCCTTCCATGTTAGGCCAATTTTGTATCCATTCAGCATTCACCAGAATTCTGTCAATCCTATTATGTACATGGTTATTAGTCCATGCATATTGTCTTTCCACGATTTTCAATTCATCTACTTTAGCATCTAATAAAATTTGTTTGAAATTCATTGTCTCCACATCTTGCACGGGCTACCATTAAATGTATCTTCACTTGTAAGAATGGTATTAAAATCACCCATTATGAGACAATGACTCCTTATATCAATCACAGACTTCAACAACTCCCCCCATATATCTTCTTGTCTTGCACTGTTTGCTTAACCATAAACATCACAATGATAAAAGTTGATAATTTGTTGTATTATAGTTACCTTTCCCATTATAAATTGCTCATGGGTTATAATCAATGTATAATCCACCTGTGTAGAATCCCATACAACACATAGTCTACGTCTAGGAGCCTTATCATAGTTGTCCACCCATTTCCAGTTATTCAAAACCTTTTTTAATACAAAATCAACATTACTCCTCTTCACTATATGCTCTATTATGGCTATCAATACTACTTTATTAGTTCTATAGAATTTTTTTAGTTTTTTTTGTTTATACACTTTATTCAAACCCTTTTTATTCCATGTTACGAAGTTCATCATGATATGATAGATAGTTGTGAAAATCTTTCCCTAGCCTTATTGTTCTGCTTCTCTTTTTCACCATGGGCTTCAGACATTTGGACAATTTTTTGAGCAGTATCAACCATTGCTTTGAACGCATTAACAATGTCCACTTCCTTCTCCCTTATAACATCTGCATGCTTCTTTGTAGCAGATTTGCCTCGAGCTACTTGCCATTGTGGTGCAACCTCTGGATTACTCTGCTGCACTATTGAGACTTCCTCCAATTGTTCAATAAACCTCTCTTGGGCATCAATTTTATCAGTTACCGGTTCAAGTACGCTAACTTTCTTCCATTCCTTCTTCTGCATTCCTTCCCCAGTTGTTTGTATCATTCCATCCTATGTTTGCTTCCTTTGGTCCTTGCATATATGGCCTAGTTGACAACAGTTATGACATTACAGTGGCTTCACATCATAGTGTACGAATTGCTCTAACACCTTGCCTTTAGGATAATAGAGCTTAATCTTCTTTGACAATGGCCTTGCAACACCTATCTTAATTAAAACCCTGACATATGAAATTCTCTCTGCAATTGTTGTGCAAGCAACAACATATAATGGTTTTCCCAATCCACTTCCAATTTTACTTAAATCTTGGTTGCTCCAAAGATTAAGAGGCAGATTTAAAAACTTGATCCACAAGGGAATACTCCTCAACACTTCTTCATTTAAATCAAAACTCTACGACCATTGCCTTATGATAACTGGAGTACTATTAATTATATAAGGTCCATTCATCATCACCCTTCTTTCTCTTCATTATTACTAAGCAAGATAATCAAATAGCCATCGTTATGGAATAACACCTTAGGTTTCTGTACATTTGCCTATTGATTAGTAAAGAACCTTTCAATAGCTCCAATTGATGGAGTATTCCCCACCACATAGAGTATAACAGCTCTAGTCCACTTTAGGTCTTCTTCTTCAATGTTCTCATCCATCAACTGTACTACTACTTCACCATCTTTCATTACCGGGGGTATATAGGTTAGATTCATATCTTTTGTTGCTAACTTTTTCTCCTGAAGTAGTCCTGCCTATGATTATCTCTTATCTACTATTGGAATTGAGCTCAATTTTTTGATAGAATTTATTGATGTTGTTTGATTTTGATAATTGCCCAGATCTGGCTTGTTTTATTCATTGTCATTGTCCGGATTTAGCTCCTTCTCTTATGTTTTCTCCTTAGCTTTAGCCTTTCCTTTCCTTGTACACATATGCTATCCGTACTGAGCTTCTGGTCCAGTGTTTGTTTTTTGGTGTTTTTCTTCCTCGGCCTTCCTCTCTCTCCCATTTTTGGTGGTGATGCAGGTTAGTTAGTCACCTAATGTGCGATAAGAGAGAAAAGCTCTAATCTCCTCATCGTTGCCCAAGGTTGTTGGATTAATTCTTCTCAGGATAAAACGAAAAAACTATTTTATAATATCGATAATGGAAATTACAAAACTTCGTCAAACTCAACAAACGTCAGTAAGTAACAATGATTTTTACAAATTTTCTTTTGGAAAACAATGCAGAAGAGAGAGGGGAGAATATGCAAATTTTGGTAGTTTGAAAGTGAGACCAAACCTCTGAATTTATAGCCAAACAGTCAGGGTTGAATAGGTGCGAAAACAGGTATTGTTTTGGTAGAAAACATTTCCATTTGGTCACGAGTTTTAAATTCAAAAATGACCTTTAGAGGTTAGGAAATTATCCGCAAAACTATTAGGAAAAAGAAAAATAAATAACAGAAAATAAATTTGGTCCAAAAAATTATCAATCATTTATATCAAATGACCAAATTCAAATCCAAATCCGAATCTGAATCTGAAGTTGAAGTCGAAGCCGAAGCCGAAGCTAAGCCGAGCGACGATAATGACGGCGCGAGGCACCATTTCTTCTAAACTATTTAAGAGTTAGAAGATGTGCTTCTCTATATAAGCACAAATATTTTCTTTCCTTTTTTCGATGATGGACAAAGTGCATTAGTAAAGGAACAACTTCAAACTTTTCATTTCCATTTATTTTTCACTCACACCTCTTATTATATAAAACCTAAAAATACCCCACATGAATGGGGAATGGCTATATAAAAATAAGCATGCATGAAAAACTATGTGATTTACAAGCAAGGATTAATTACATCTGGATAAGTAGATTTCCCTTTGAACTTTTCATATCGAACTTATGAAGGATACACTCGATCAATTGGTAGATTTGATATCTTTGAACCGTCAAACTTTGGTGTATACTTAGACAGCCATAAGTGATACAATTAACCCTTTAACCGACTTTGGTTCTCATTGTTGTGTTCGTTTCAGCCATAAACAATGCCTAATTTATAAGTGCGTAGAGAACTGGTCTTACAGAATTGTCCTTGAATTGTTACACTTTACACTTATATAGGTGATTCCTAAACATGTCATCTAGTAGACACAATGTTTGATATACTTCATATCAAACTTAGAAACCATTAAAAATCTTAACTCTTTACCCTCAGTACCAAAATTTTATTTGACAATGTTGAACCATTATGAATGATTTTGTTTGATCTCCTTGAGCCTAGTTCTTGGGATTTTCTAGTCTTCTAGGTAGAGTTACCGTCACAGTGACTTTTTCTTGGCCATAGTCTCATTCCCTTCGATGATTTATCAACCACCTCTCTATTTAGGCCTTTTGTAAGTGGATTCACAATATTATCTTTTGACTTTACGTAGTCAGTCGTGATTACTCCACTAGAGAGTAGTTGTCTAACGGTATTATGTCTCCATCGTATGTGACGAGATTTTTCGTTATATATCACGGTTCCAGCCCTTCATATTGTCGTTTGACTGTCACAATGTATGCATATAGAAGCCATTGGTTTGGGACAAAACAAAATATCTTCCAAGAAATTTCAGAGCCATTCAGCTTCTTTTCCAGCCTTATCTAAATCTATAAACTCATACTCCATTATTGAGCGAGCAATGTATGTTTGTTTGTATGGTTTCCAAGAAATTGCTCCTCCATCAACTGTAAAAAAAATGTGCACTTATGGATTTTGTTTTTGATGACCTAGTGATCCAATTTGCATCACTATATCCTTCAATTACCACAGGATACTGTAATGCAAAGCATAATCTTGGATATGTTTTAGATACCCCAAAACTTGTGTTATTGCTATCCAATGAGTGTGGTAGGGATTAATAGTGTAACGACTCAATTTACTTACTGCACAATCTATATCAGATCATGCACAATTCATAATATGCATTAAACTTTCCAACACTCGAGCATAATGCAATTGAGATTTGCTTTGACCTAGACTCTTTATAAGAGCCACATTTACATCAATGAAATTGAGACAATTCCAGTCCTTAAGGAGTCCTATGAATTTTAATTCCTAGAATATCAGCAACTCCTAAATCCTTTATATCAAACTTGCTAGCAAGCATACACTTAGTAGTATTTATATCCGCAATATCTATGCTCATTATTAACATATCATCAACATATAAATATGCAATGACTGTATGACTTAGAATATTTTTAATGTATACATATTTATCATACTCATTAATCTTAAATCTATTTGCCAATATTTTTTGGTCAAATTTTGCATGCCATTGTTTGGGTGCTTGTTTCTATCCATAAAGTGACTTAACAAGTTGGCACACCTTATTTTCTTTTTCGGGAATCATGAACCCTTCAGGTTGTTCCATATAAATTTCTTCCTCCAAATCTTCATTTAAGAAGGTTGTCTTCACATCTATTTGATGGATTTCAAGGCCATACACGACGACTAGCACTATTAACACCTGAATTGATGTAATACTCGTTACCGGTGAGTATATATCAAAATAGTGAAGACCTTCTCATTGTCTAAACCTTTTTGACAACTAATATTGCCTTATATTTGTCAATAATACTATCGGTTTTCATTTTCCTTTTGAAAACCCACTTAAAAGCCAAAGTTTTATTTCCTGGAGGAAGATCAACCAATTCCCAAGTATGATTACTCAATATGAATTCTATCTCACTATTAACTGTCTCTTTACAATATTGTGCTTTCGAGGAAGACATTGCTTCTTTTAACATTTGAGGCTCATTTTCCAACAAAAATGTCAGAAAGTCGGGTTTAAAGGATGTAGTTATCCTTTAACGATTACTACGTCTTGGATTTTCCTCATTAAACATAATTTCCTTTTCTTCTTCTCGAGGTCGCTTAGAATTATCACTAGACGACTCATATATATTTTTATACGGATAAATATTCTTAAAAAATCAGCATTATTAGATTCAATTATTGTATTAATATGAACGTCAGAATTTTTTGATTTATGAACAAGAAAACGATATGCCTTACTATTTCTTGCATATCCTATGAAAACGCAATCAACATTTTCCTGTGCGAAACAGGACTCTGGCTGTAAAATGTGCACAGGCGCACTACATGGGGCGACGTGCCTCGTGGTTTGCTTGTGGGAAAGTTCAGAGAGCTGATTCTGACATGCTGTAGGAAATTTTCACAGGCGTAGCACGCGGCGGGCCATACCATGCGCCGCAGTTGTGGGAATTCGTAAAAATGCTACACATGAAAGTTTTAGCCTTTTCAAATAGCTTTCCAACGATATATTGTGGAGCCCAATCAAATTTTTTAGGGGAAAGTTATGTGTATTTTATTAGACAATTCACTATATGCCCGCTCGATTCCCCGTTTCGTTCTCAACTATCATCTGTTGATCGCCGAACGCGATCTCGGCATGATTTCTTGGGCTTTTATTCAGACTTCAAAGCTCTAAATCACTTGAATGCATTTCATAATATCTATATAGCTCGAAATCACTCCTACAAGGCATAAAATACACAATTAGTGAAAAACACTAGCGATTAAAGCTCAACCTCAATTAAAGTATAGTAAATTAGAGTGTAATAAGCGATTAAAATACGTAATTATAGCTTATCATCAGCTTCTCTATATAAACACAAAGATTTTCTTTCCTTTTTCCGATATGAAAAATTTTTATTAGTAAAGGAAACAACTTCAAACATTTTGTTTTCGTCCAAATCTTTTGCTCCATTTTCCATAACACAGCTCTTATTATATATAAAACCCAACAATAATGGCAAGTAATTAATTATAATATTAATAAAATTACATTCTCAGAAAAGTAAAGCAAGTGTTCAGGTAGTATAATGTTAAACTAGTGTCAGTTTTTTACACTATCAACGTATACTTATAATTTTATGCATTCACCTGCACATGCAAGCAAGCAACTCTGTTCTATGCGTATATCTGATCATCAGACATTTGTATTTTAGAACATGCATGAAATGATGAGTCAAATTGTGGTAGAAAACATTTTGAGCGTGTTGGTCCATAGACTCCTGACTGAATCTGCTGAATGCTAATCGGATAAGAAGTGGCTAAAGTTTATCCCAACAGCAACTTGATAATTAAATAGGACTACTGTGCGTAGACTGGAAACATTGTGTGTTATGACAGTAGCTATAGTTGTCTGTAAATGTTTCACGCTCTTGAACGGAGAGCTGTCGGCTATAGTCGGCCACGAGGGGATTTGTTTTCGAGTACTAAAAATGTGACAAAATTTGACACCGTCAATACTTTATACTCTTCATTTCAATTTAAATGAACTAGTTTAACTTGACATAAAATATAAGAAAAAAATAATTCTTTTTAAATATATGTTCCTCCAAATTTAAGGGGAAATGTTTTATGGGCCATGAAATTTTGTGACGATAAAAGTTTTTTATTATAAATAAATAATATAAAATAAAAAAGTTAAAAATTAAATTATTTTTAAATATAATTTATTTATTATTTTGAAACGGACTAATAAATAATATTAAATATGTCATTTAAATTAAAACGAAAAAGTTAACAAACTAAGTGAATGAATTATTTAAGGTAATACTACATGCATGTTAGACATGGAGGGGTCGTTTGGTAGCACGATATAATAAATAAAGATATTCTATAGGATTAGCTATTTCATCTTCTATGTAGGATAATTAATTTTATTATTTTAGTATAAATTTATTCAAAAATTAACTAATACTTATAATTAAATATAATATAGATATAATCTCAAATTATCCTTTTTTCCTTGTACCACTCGGACCCCTAGGGACTCATTTGATATGATGCACAAGAAATAATTAATTGCGGGACAAAATTTAAGAATAATTTATTTTATATTTGATTAGGAGAAAATTATAAAATATTTAATTTCAAAATTAATTATTATTTTGAATTGTAATATTTTTTATTTTCATAAGAAAATAGAATAACTAATCTCAAATAATTAACCGAATGACATCTTTCCAACCAAGTGTTGGTGTGGGATGGGTGATTGAGATTTGTCACGTTGGGCCAAAGTAAATCGTTGAGAGGACGTAGGGGTAAAGTTGAAGAACAAATCAATCGAATTACATGAAAAGGAAAAATCAATCGAATACATATATAATCCCTTATAATTTTGTATACTATAAATGCTTCATATAAATCACATCTTTATTCTTCATATCAATCACATTTTTATTCTTTAAGTGAGGTTTCCATGTTTTTTTTCAATAAGCATAGCCGTGACGATCCTAATTATTAGTCCAAGTTAAATTTTGTAGGACTATCTGTCTGTTACACGTCTATTTCTTGATTATGCTCTATATGCATAAAAGTTAACCAATATTTCCTCCGGTTTACGATAAGTATTCAATTTACTTTTAGTAGATTCATTAAAAAAATATTAAATTTTATACAAAAATACCTACTATGACTAAACTACCCCTACTTAAACATTTAATGTGAGAAATAAGAAAACTTTTTAGGGATATGTATTATTTTGTAAAAACAAGTTGAATTCTTTCTTGATAACATAACTGGACATTTATTTTGAACCAAAATAAAAAAATAAATTGGACATTTATTGCATTCGGAGAGAGTAACATTTATAACAAGTCTCTCTGCTAAGGGGTTATTTGGTAGCCGGTTAGAGAGCAATTATACATGTATTAAAATTAGGATAACATTATAAATTATTTGGTTAAAAGGGGAAAAAATAATTTCCACATAAAAGCTAGCATAAGTTATACAATGTTTGGTTATATTTTTCTTCCTTTTTCCACATTATTTGACTCAAAATGTTGTCATACACTTTATGAATACAAAACAATATATATAAGTTATGGGTAAATCATAGAAAATCGTAATAATCCATAAACCATAAAGGAATGATAATAAACATTCAAAATTAGGAGAAGAAGCATGAACAACTTTTATTGATGATATTGATTTGGTCTGCCTCTCCATGAAGAGGTTCAGAGCCTTACAATGATGATTTATCTTTCCATGATATGGATATTTCTTGTCTGTTCTCTCTCTCTCTCTCTCTCTCTCTCTCTCTCTCTCTCTCTCTCTCTCTCTCTCTCTCTCTCTCTCTCTCTCTCTGGAGAATAGTGATGAAGAAGAAGCCCCCCTTACTAGGGCTCCCTCTTACTGTATTTATAGTTGTGAGCTCCATGAGCTGGCAGCAAGTGGCCGTGGCCATTCTGAGGTACCGTCCCCATGGGGGGTGAATGGGTCGTGCCCTCGTAGATTAAATCGAACAAGAATAGAATCATGTTATTAATGAGTGACCATACCACTTGTTAATTATAGATTAGCTCAAGACGAGATTAACTTCGTCAATTATCGTGAGGTCGAATTCTGACCCATACAGTTAGTCCCCCCGCTTATTGAGGTCGTATTTCGGCCGAGCTCGATGAGCGGACTTCATCGATTGTGATTTGAAAAACTCGAATAAGGGGGTTGACTATTCCTTCGATCGAGACCGAATTCTCTTTGGTAATGGCCAAAATCTTATAGAATGTTAGCGTCTTGTTATTATGTTACCAAGTCGCTGTATGATCAAGACTGAACACCTCTTCTCGGTGAAGGTACATGACATTTCAACAGGAATCGAGAGAGATCGAACTTCGTTACATTTTGATCCTCACATTTTCTTGGGGTCGTAACCGTCGACTACGGGGGACGGGCCGTATGCGGTACGATCAAGGGACATAAGTGTACGCTAGGTGCATATCTGGTAACATCCAAAATTTTGAAGGCGCACGGAACACTCTGTCAGTGTTATAGACCGTGGCAATCATTCCGACGGTGAGACGTTGGTGGATAACCGATAAGTCGCTTCGTGGAGCTTGTCATAGTGACGCATGTTTTCGCAAAATCGAACCGTTTTGTGGTTGGTCATGTAGTTAATGATGGCTATGGGGTTTCGCGAAAGCCTTTTACGTTGCCTATAAACGTGGGTTGAGGCATTCATTTCTCATATCTTTATTGTTCATCTCAGAGTTATTCTGAAGAAACGTTTTCCTTCTGCTAATTCATCTTCTCCTTTCTTTCATTGATCGTGATAACCTTTGTCTTGCCCACCGAATTCTGTTCTTTTCTCTTTAGTAGATCAACAATGGCAGGCAGTTCTTCCCACGATGCTCTTCACATAGATTTTTCGGTCAATTCTCGGGTAGTTGAAGGGCCACCTCCGACAATGGGAGGTGTAGAACAGATAGAGACTGGAGAAGTTATGTAGAATGACGAGGTAGTATCTCGGCCCGGAGGTCCGACGATTGATTTCACCGTCGATGATGGAGAGGACCCAGTGGATGAAGCCCTGTTAATGAGGGAAATTGGGATGGATCGACTATGGGAACATGGGTATTCCCCACCCATGCAGACATCGTTCTCGCTAGAAGTGAGGAGAGGGCCCACACTGACCGCAGGGGATATTATGTCTTTTATGCCTATCCCTTCAGGTTGGGGTTTAAGATTTTACTCCCAATGCTAGTGGTGGATTTTTGTCGTTACTACGGGTTGTGCCCAGGTCAGCTCACTCCTTCTCTCTACAAATTACTGGGCGATGTTTATAAAGTATGGGGAACTGGCCGGTAGGGGGGTCACGATGCAGCACGTGCTCAGCCTTTACGCTCCCCAGAGAGTCCGTGGCTCCATGCTTCGGGCGTGCCCTCGTAGGTCGAGATGTCTGACTGCGGCGCTGGACGATGAGGTCTACCCCTGCCCTTTTGAACACTTATTCTATATCAGGACCGAGCACCTAGTGGTGTGCCCCACTGGGTTCCCGGAGACTTGGAACCATGCACGTAAGTTCTTTTATCGTTGTATTCTTTTTTCTTCCTTTTCTTGGGCCTCAAATTTGTGAGTGCTGACTCGTGTCAATTTTATTGCTGAAAAGTCACCACCAGCTCCGTTAGCTGGGATACGGGTGGGTTGAGGTCGTGCTCCCTCATACCGAGGAAGTTCGTACGGGGGCATCTTACTAGGAGAGACATGGCCGCAGGCCAGCTACAGGTGAGAAATTAGCTTCTACCTTTGTTCTGTTTTGGTTTGGCTTTATTTACCAACTTTTATTTTCTGTGATAGGGAGGGCACATCCTAGAAGAGCTCCTCAATTGGCCTTCCGGTGGCCCGGTGCAATTTCTCGGCTTATTGCAGCGCCAGTACCGCGCCGAGTACTGAGCGCGGCACCAGTGGAGTCTTTGGCGGATCCTCCCCCACCACGGGTCATACTTCGGGATGAGGGGCCATCGGGGGTTGTGTGCCCTAGGGATGAATCGCCCTCAGATGAGGAGGAGAGGACGTTGATTAGGTGCAGGGTCGTGTTCACGCCGGCTCCTCTTGCGGTAATTAACTCTGGCTCTCCTCCAGCAGATGCGGAAGAGGGTACGGCCGCGGTGCCTGCCCTTGAGGTCAAACACGTAGTGTGGGTTGCCTCAGCTGGCTTATGCCATGATGATACCGTCGTTTTAGCGACTTAGTTAGTGACTCTCGCCGCTGAGATAGGGGGAAATTCCTCAGTTGTTGCTGAGGTTGGCAAGCCAAGCGTTCCACTAGCTGTTCTGGAGGACAACTCTACCTTGCCAACGGTGGGATGAGGAAGAGGCGCTGCAGGAGAAGAGTCCCAATCCAAATCGGATTTTGACCCCGAGGACGTCCGCATGCTCCGGGAAGGCTTCATAAATTCGATCATTCTTGCAAAGGGAAGGTCTTGCCTCATCGATGTCCTTACGGATTTAAACTTACTACTCCAAGGCTCGAGTTTGGTGCCACAGTTTGGGCTGTTATTCTCGAAAGCCGAGAATGCATCGCTAAGGGACGTCATAGATATTGGGCTAATGAATGAGGTGGCCATGATTGGCTTGAGGGTTGCTTCTTCTTTCCCTTGCTTTACTTTTCATTATAACCATTGTTTTTGTTTTGTAGTCTTATTTCCTGGAGGTGGAGAGCATCCGTCGAGTTAACATCCACTCGAAGATATTTTTTGCGAGTATTTGAGAAGTGCCGTCGCTACCGGGATCGATGCCGGGAGATAAGCATGCGCTTGAGAAACAAACTATGTAGCCGGGACCTGGTTGAGGCATTGGTGAGGCGGGAGCTCCAAATGCAGTAGGCACTTGGCCAGATAAGTGCTCTTGAGGAGCAGCTCCGTCGGAAGGACGAAGAGCTCATGGCGGGAAAGAGGGCCGCAGCCAAGTGTGAACACCAGGGCGTGGCCAAGACAGCGGAGGCCGCAGCGGCATTGAGCGGGAAGGTGGCTGCACTGGAAGGTGAAGTTGCAACCTTGAACCATCAGGTGAATGATGCTTCATCGAGGGCTGAGGCGTTGCAAGAGGCTATCCGTGCCAGCGAGTCCCAGCTGTTGCTGGTGAGGGCCGCACAGCCTTTAGGGAGGTGAGCCTCGAGGAGCGGAAAGATGTTTTTGAGCAGAATGCCCGGGTTATGGTGGAACGGGTTACGACCTTGGAGGAAGAGAATCAGCGCCTACGGGACCGAGCCGCTTCCTCCAGCCATGCTCGTGAACTTTGGGTTTATGCTGAGGCCTAACAAGATGTGTATAAAATTTTGTGGGAGGCCGGAATCATGGCCAAATCTGCTTTCGACGGGGTGCGCCAAAAGGCTCGTGAGGCCCGTATTGATTGTGGTTTCGATGCGGCGACGCCAGAGGCTGACGACAGCGCAGATGGGGGCGCAAATGGCGCCGAGTGAAAGGAAGTGTTTTACTGTCTTGTTTGCCGCTTGGCTTTTGTTGTTGTTTTTTTTCTTTTTCTTTTTTCTTATTGACCGGCCTTGGCCGGGTGTAAGAGAATGAAATCTTTTTTCCGTTATTTGCCTTGTATATGTTTTGTGCCTACCTTTTCCCCCTTGGGTTTTTCTTTGCATGCGTTTGAAGGGGTTATTTGCCTTTGAGTTTGACTTCGGTAGGCATGTTAGTTTTTGATTGTTGACTACTTTTCTTCTTCGACCCGGGGTGAACGAGTCGGAGCCGTTGGTTGGCAGTAGTGGCACTTAGCCTTCGTCCCAATTTGGGCGAGGTTGAACTACTGGTCGTGATGATAAAAACATGCGGCCTTGTAGTTTGGTCGAGGCCGAACTTTACGTGACTCTAATCTTAGTTCGAGTTGGGGGTACTTACTTGAATGGAGAGGGTGCCTAACCCGCGCCTTGATTTGTCGGAGGATGGATTTTGCTGAGTCTAATGGTGAAGGAGCTCCGTCCGAGTCCTGGTTCAGCCATGGTTGAACTTGTTAAATTTGAGGGCGAAGGCATATAGCCTGAGTCTTGGTTCAACCTTAGTTGAACTTGTTGGTGAGGGCGCACAACCTGAGTTCCAGTTCAATTGTTGTTGAATTTTGATAATTTTGATGGCGAAGGGGCATAGCCTGAGTCTTGGTTCAACCGTAGTTGAACTTATTGTCGAAGGTGCATAGCATGGGTCCCAGTTCAACTGTTGTTGAATTTTATCAATTTTGATGGCGAAGCACATAGCCTAAGTCTTGGCTACCGTAGTTGAACTTATTGGCAAGGGCACATAGCCTGAGTCTTAGTTCAACCGTAGTTGAACATATGGGTGAAGGCACATAGCCTGTGGCTTGGTTCAACCGTAGTTGAAATTATTGGCAAAGGCACATAGCTTGATTCCCAGTTCAACTGTTGTTGAACTTTGTCAATTTTGATGGCGAAGGCGTATAGCCTGAGACTTGGTTCAATCGTAGTTGAACTTATTGGCGAATGCGCATAGCCTGAGTCCCAGTTCAACTATTGTTGAACTTTATTATTTTTTATGTCGAAGGCGCATAGCCTGAGTCTTGGTTCAACCGTAGTTGAACTCGTTAGCGAAGGCGCATGGCCTGAGCCTTGGTTCAACCTTGGTTGAACTTACTGGCAAAGGCACATAGCTTGAGTCTTGGCTCAGCCGTAGTTGAACTTATCGGTGAAGGCGCATAGCCTGAATCTTGGTTCAACCGTGGTTGAACTGGTTAGCGAAGGAGTATAGCCTGAATCCCAATCTAACTATTGTTGAAGTTTGTCAATTTTGATGGCGAAGGCGCATAGCCTGAGTCTTGGTTCAGCCATAGTTGAACTTATTAGCGAAGGCGCATAGCCTGAGTCTTGGTTTAACCGTAGTTGAACTTATTAGCAAAGGCGAATAGCTTGAGTTTTGGTTCAACCGTAGTTGAACTTATTGGCGAAGGCACATAGTTTGAGTCCCAGTTCAACTGTTGTTGAACTTTGTCAATTTTGATGGCGAAGGCGTAGAGCCTGAGTCTTGGCTCAACTGTAGTTGAACTTATTGGCGAAGGCGCATAGCCTGAGTCCCAGTTCAACTATTGTTCAACTTTATTATTTTTGATGTCGAAGGTGCATATCCTAAGTCTTTTTTCAACCGTAGTTAAACTCATTGGCGAAGGCGCAAGGCCTGAGTCTTGGTTCAACCGTGGTTGAACTTATTGGCGAAGGCGCATAGCCTGAGTGTTGGCTCAATCGTAATTGAACTTATTGGTGAAGGCGCATAGCCTGAATCTTGGTTCAACCGTAGTTGAACTTATTAGCGATGACATATAGCCTGAATCCCAGTTTAACTATTGTTGAACTTTATCAATTTTGATGGCGAACACGTATAGCCCGAGTCTTGGTTCAACCGTAGTTGAACTTATTGGCGAAGGCGCATAGCGTGAATTCCAGTTCAACTGTTGTTGAACTTTGTTATTTTTTATGTCGAAGGCACATAACATGAGTCTTGGTGCAACCATAGTTGGACTCGTTGGCGAAGGCACATGGCCAGAGTCTTGGTTCAACCGTAGTTGAACTTGTTGGTGAAGGCGCATGGCCTGAGTCTTCACGTTGTGGGTATCAAGTGCTGAAGCTCGGTTTTGATTTGAGACTTTGAGCGGTTTGTGCGTTGTTTTCCCAATCGGGGCATGTAGGCTGTCTTGAGGTGGCTCTTGGATCGAGATATATCAATGCCGGCTTTCGGCCGGATCCCGTGTCTGGGATGTGGGAGATGCCTCACGGGGATTCTCCTTAAAGGGGGAAGGCTTCTTCTTCTTGCTCGCACCATCGGAGATCAGAGAGACAGAGAACATGGATCTTGATTTGAAATTTTGAGTTCCTCTTGTCTTCAGAGAGAGAGAGAGAGAACTTGGATCTTGATTTGAGATCTTCGAGTTCCTCTTGTCGGAGATCAGAGAGAGAGAGAGAACTTTTTCTTCCTTTTTTTGGCGTTTCTTTCCTTTTGGTCCAGGGAAGAACTACGCGGTTTTGCTAGGAAATCCCCACAGACGACGCCAAATTGTTTGACTCAAAATATTATTATACACTTTATGAATACAAAAAATATATATAAGTTACAGGTAAATCATAGCAAATCATAATAATCCATGAACCATGTAAAAGGAATGATAATAAACATTCAAAATTAGGATAAGAAGCATGAACAACTTTTATTGATGATATTGATTTGGTCTGCCTCTCCATGAAGAGGTTCAGAGCCTTACAATGATGATTTATCTTTCCATGAGATGGATATTTCTTGTCTCTCTCTCTCTCTCTCTCTCTCTCTCTCTCTCTCTCTCTATATATATATATATATATATATATATATATATATATATATATATATATATATATATATATATATATATATATATATATATATATATATATGGAGAATAGTGATGAAGAAGAAGCCCCCTTACTAAGGCTCCCTCTTTCAGTATTTATAGTTGTGAGCTCCGTGAGCTGGCAGCAAGTGGTCGTGGCCATGCTGAGGTACCGTCCCCACGGGGGGTGAATGGGCCGTGCCCTCATAGATTGAATCGAACAAGAGTCGAATCATGTTATGAATGAGTGGCCATACCACTTGTTAATTATGGATTAGCTCAAGACGAGATTAACTCCATTTATTATCGTGAGGTCGAATTCTGACTCATACACACATAAATGTAGCATTGCTAATGCAACGTTTGGTTCATATTTTTTTTCTCCGCATAATTTATACATGTATAAGTTATGAGAGAATCCACATATTATTTATGAAGGGTAGAAGGTGGAATAACTTATATATTTATTAGCAATACTTGTCTTAAAACACAAAATGACAAGAATACCCTTTATTCAAACTTGTATTTTTTTTGTTCAAAAAAATTATTTTTAAACCATACTAACGATGTTAATAAAATAAAGTAAGCTAATACTCACATTATATTTATATTATTAATCCTTATATAACTACCGCATAACTAATTTTAGTATAAATAATCCATGCATAACCAATCTAACATAACTCAACCCTGCATAACTAATCTTTGCATTACTTATTTCTATATAACTAATATTATATATAACCAATATCTGCATAATTAATACATGTATAACTAATAGGTGCATTACGACCCTCACTAATAGGAGTAATTCATTGGCACCCCTTGTCATTGACTTCGTTGGCGGTGACTGGCAACTAACAAATTGTATTATTAATTGTATGTTAGAGAGCACATTCTCAAGATTTATGGAAAAAAGCACGTTTTTCATTTTGATGATGTGCCTTTATCGGTAATGATCATAAATAGCTGAAATTATTAATTAGTCTGCTCAGTCACATAGAAGAAAATAGTTAAAAAATTACACTAATCTCCGGAAGCATAAATTTTCTTCATTCATTATTTAGTGGACTGACACGAGTTTGAAATTGAACAAGAAGATCAATTTTTAGGATAGACCTTTCACACAATTAAAAATCATAATATTTCAAATTAATAAATACTACCAGTATTACAGTAAAATTATATTGTTTCAAACTTTATGGAACATTTCTTTCGGCTAACTGTTCAAACAAAAAAATTCACTCATCAAATGATGATGTTAAACTTTATTACACCAAAAATAATATAGATGTACGTTATCCAAGATTTTGTTCTTTAATTCCGATCATAAATTTTTGGGTCAATTTCTTTAGGCTAGCTGCAGAGAGTGAGAAGTGTGAGTAGAATCGCTCTTGAGATGGAGGTTGATGGTAGAAAGAGTAGGATACTAGCAAATATGGAACATACTCTACTGTGAAATGCATCTAGACCAACCAAATTCATGATTCAAATCCCAAAAATTCGAAAAAAGGGACCAATTTTCTGTCCTATCAATTTCAGAATTAATTTTCATATAGAAGGAGTAGGAGAGGATTCTGTATTTCTGCATCAAATTCATCGATCTAAACCAAGTTTTGATTTATCTTGGGTCTATAATTCAAGGAAATCGGAAGATTGACGAGAATATCACTCATCATATTGAAGCGGGGTGAAGCGGCAGCTTGCATCCTGCGTTTTGTGCGATAAGAATGTGATGTAAATTTTACAGAACAGTAGTTAAATCGATCATGTTGTATGGGCAGAGTGTTGGCTGGTCAAGACCTCTAATGTCCAGAAGTTAAAAGTTGCGAAAATGATGATACTAAGATGGATGTGTGGTCATACTTGGGGAGAGGTGATCAGACACGACATGACACATCTTTAGCTTATAACTGAAGACATGACCTTTTATATGAGAGTGTGAAGGCCGAAGATTAGGATTGTATGTTAGTAAGTAGTCGATCATTTCTCCTTTCCAAACATGTCCTTCCTTCCCTAGTTGTAATAGTAGTGTTATCCTCGTGTTCCCTATTTTTAAATCAATATTATTACCTTTGCGTCGATTCTTTTTTTTTTTTCTGCCTGTTGTTGCTATTTTGTTTTATGTATTTCTCTATCATAATTATTGTAATTTTACTTTATTGAACCGAGAGTCTTCCAAAAACAACCTTTATCAAATAAAATACACTTAGCTTTGTTAAGAGAGACAATTCCACTTCAACGAAATTTTCTCTTTTTTCTTCTTCTTCCCGGGATATGAAAAGATGTATTTAGCAAAAGTGGAAGTTAATTGAAGAGTAAGTCTAGTTGAGAATAGTAATGTTCTAAGTTGAGGTGTGTCGGATATGAATACTATGAATGTGATGACACGGAGAAGTCTCTTTTCTTAACGAAAACAGGAAATATTATATTATAGCTAAATAGGATTCTAAGTCATTACAACTGTAGATAATGTCATCTAGGACACATTCGTTACCAAAGCTTACTAAACCATACAAGCAATATCACTTAATTTTTTAACGAAAACTACTTCTTCTATTTGGTCCCTTGCCAAGATTGACCTTCAATTAATTTTTTTTCCTTCTTTCGACTTTCACAAACTACTCCATCAATTGTACGATCCAGAGCTACAAATAATCTACAGGGAGCAAAATGATGTAGCAAACTGTTTAGCCAAGTATGGAGCATCACATGTAGAGACATATACTACAATTTTTTCAAGTCCTCCGAATTTTGTGTTAACTTCTTATCGATCAGGCAGGAATGTTGAGTAGAAGATTATGTAAACCATCGACTATGTTAGCTACTAGTATGTTAAGTTGAAATAGTTCTTCTAGGTCTAGTTTAAATAGTATGTATGATGTAGTAGGTACTAATCCGATGCAGTTTATGCATCCCACAAACTCTTATGTAATTACTTAACATTTCTAATATATTTATCCTTTTAACAAAAAAAGAGAACAATTTTCATTGTAAAAATTTCCAAGTTTGAAAAAGTGATTTTCTCTATAGATTTAACCCACTTTCCCCCCTAAAAGTTTACAAATAGACACTCAGAATCCTAATTAGTGTGCTCGAAATAATGTTAAGAATCAATGATGGGACAAAGATTAAACAACTTTTAAATGGTCAAGAAAATTAGTTCATTTCAAAATTAGATTTAAGCTTTTAAATTTGGGCAGTTACCTTTTGCAACTGTACTTCAATTATATTCTTTTTACTGCAAATTACATCTATTATTTTTTTTTTTAAACCCCTCCCAAATTTCGTAATTGATCAGGTACTTTGACATATATATTGACTAGAGAATGTCTTTTAATATTAAATTCTATGTTTATCTGACAACGAAGACATAAAATAGTGGTATTGCGTCTTATGCTCATGAGAAAACGAATTCCGAGAGGCAACAACCAGTCTTGGGTAAATATTTCTCAGCTCCTTATGTTTACACTAGACTAACAAAAACAGTTAAAAGCTAAAATGATACTAGTATATAATTAATTGTGAATAACTTAGAGTAATAAATGTATGAAAAAATAAAATTATATTAGCATTTATTCTTTTTTGATGTAAATATCAATTACAATTAAACTTTTTATGTGCATATGTACCTTGTTATAAAAATAAAGACGGTAAAGTTAATATACTGAACAAGTGTAAAAAGAGGTTGATAAATTATTCAATATTAAAGTGATGTATATAATGAACTGAAACATCTATTATTTTTAGAAGAAAGGAAGCAGCTGGGAGGCTTTTTAGGAAGTAGCTGCAAGGCTTTTTGGGAAGCAGCTGCAAAGCTTTTTTTGAGCTGTTTGTAAGCTATCTGCATGAGCTGCTCGCAACCTGCCTGTTTAATAAGAAGCAGCTGCAAATCATTCATTGAGTTACTTGCAACCTGCTTGCATCAGATGCTTGTAGATAAACTCCAATAGAGTACTAAACGGATAATCTTCTTCAGGAAGATTATCTATAGCGGAATAATAAATGGACATCCATAATATAATATTTGTGTAACATACCTTATAATATACAATACATTTTTGTTCAAGTAATTAAAAAATATGTATCACAATTAACAACTCATTTTGTTCCAATTTATGTGAATCTATTTTTTTTTTTTGGTTCATTTTAAAAATAATGAACTTTTTCAAAATTTTGTAACAATCTGACTTAAACTTATAATTATACCCTTAATAAGAAGCTTTCATAATCACAAAAATACTCTTGACTCTTTTTAATTTGTTTCTAATCATAAATTCTAAAATTTCTTTTTTTTTTTTAAATTCTATGTTCAATCAATATATTTACATAAATTGAATCGGTGAGTACAAGTTTAATTATATACTTGGGCACCAAGTCAAAATAAAGAGACAAGAAATATTAGGGCAATCCTTCAGTTATTATCTTTGAGGTATTGGGTTTGGGGGTGCTGGCGAGGGGGGTGGGGGGGCGGTACTCGGATTTCTCTATAAATAGGGAAGCACGAGCTCTATCCAAGTGTTCACTACTACATAGTTACTCTCATACAAGTTATTATTACCTCAAAAGCTGCTCCTCTTAGGAACAAGAAATACAGCTAACAGTAATTCCCAAGTTTTCATCTTTTCATTTTGTTGTCAAACATAATTATTCGTCGATCATTGTAAACTACACCAAGCAACTATGGTGGTCTTAACTAAACCTGGCATTGACCATTTCCCCGTAGTTAAAAACTGCAAATCATCCTCATTCTTCAATGGTGTTCCATTGATAGACCTCTCGAAACCTGACTCAAACAACCTCATTGTTAAGGCTTGTGAAGAATTTGGATTCTTCGAAGTCATTAACCATAGCGTCCCTATGGAATTCATGACTAAACTTGAATCTGAAGCCATCAAATTCTTCTCCTATCCCCTTTCTGAGAAACAGAAAGCAGGGCCTGCTGATCCTTTTGGCTATGGAAACAAGAAGATTGGACCCAATGGTGATGTTGGTTGGGTGGAATACATTCTACTCTCAACTAACTCTGAATTCAACTACCATAAGTTTGCATCTATTTTAGGTCTAAACCCAGAAACAATTCGGTAAAATATACTCCGTAGAATTTAGAAACAGAGCATATAAATATACACACACACATTTATCTCTTCTTAATTATATCTTTCATTTTCATTGCAGGACAGCAGTAAATGATTATGTGTCAGCAGTAAAGAAAATGGCGTGTGAGATTCTTGAAATGTTAGCAGAGGGATTAAATATTCATCCGAGGAATGTTTTCAGTAAACTTCTAATGGACGAGAAGAGTGACTCTGTTTTCAGGCTCAATCACTATCCCCCTTGTCCTGAGATTCAACAATTGAGTGACAATAATTTGATTGGATTTGGTGAGCATACTGACCCACAAATCATATCAGTATTGAGATCCAACAACACTTCAGGACTTCAAATATTACTCAAAAATGGCCACTGGATTTCAGTCCCACCTGATCCAAATTCTTTCTTCATTAATGTTGGTGACTCATTGCAGGTACACAACAAAACTAACCAATGTGTTATTTTGGTCTTTTAATAGCTTCTTCTTTAGTACAATATACCTAACATTATACCTAACGACGACAACAACAACAAGGGCAGACTGACTGTTTCCCGGATATCCTAGGCTCAAAAGTTAGTACAATATAATTAACTAACTGTAATATATTTTGATTTCAGGTGATGACTAACGGGAGGTTTAAAAGTGTAAGGCACAGGGTATTGGCGAACAGTGTAAAATCAAGGCTATCAATGATATATTTTGGAGGACCGCCGTTGAGTGAAAAGATAGCACCTTTGGCATCACTAATGGAAGGAGAAGAAAGCTTGTACGAAGAGTTTACGTGGTTTGAATACAAAAAATCTGCATATAAGAGTAGACTAGCTGATAATAGACTGGTCCTATTTGAGAAAGTTGCAGCAATATAATTATTGGTCCAACTTTTTGGAAGGATTAGTTGTACAGATGTTCCAATGGAGTTATAAGATACTCCTAATTCCCATAGATAGCAAACTTTTGTGTATTTTCTTTCGCTTGTAGATTTTCTTCTTTGTTTCTTTTCTTTCATACTGTTCTATAACTACTTCTTCGGTTAATACTACAAGTTCAACGTCATAATTATCAGTAATATGTATACTAGTGTTGCGGGTACCCAATATTAATAAGTTTAACATTTTTAAAAGTCACAAAGAAATATGGTCGAGTTATAAAATTAAAATTAAAGAATAAATATATAAATTATATATATATATATATATATATATATATATATATCTTATTTAGTTGAATGGATAAAATTTCATATGTCCCTCTAGGTACTGTAAGAAAATTACCATATTTTCTAGAATTTCTAGTGTGACCCACATATATGGTAATAAATTATTTACCTTCTCTCCCAAAGGAAATAATATATCAGATAATATTCTATGGTTATGCATATATGGTAGTTTCTTTGATGGAAAGAAATTACCATATATTAGTAGTCCCTAGGGTAATTATAATTTATGGAGAAGTCCCTAAGGCTAAAGTATTTGCCTAAGAGTCCCTAGCCTACCTATAAATACGCCTGTGACTCCATCAGTCTGGCATCGAACGATAGGCTTAGGCTAGAAGGATCTAGGTTTTCTGTCAAAGTTTTACGAGGCGATTTCACAACACTTGAACAATCATGGCTGAAGGTACGTTCCTTGTTTAATTTCCGCTGCGTTGGCTCTGTGTATGTATTAGAATTTCAATATGTGGTATCAGAGCCTACCTTTAGTCGTGTTGTTCGGTGTCGATATCGTGTTCATGACGATGCAAACCTCGTTTGAACAAATCTCTCTATTCAGTTTTATACAGAATACTCATCGACCTTGATTTGTGGACAATGGGTGTATTCTGTTAAATGGAGTTGGTTCAAAATCACTAACTTTTAAATTGTAATACTTGTTTTCTTAAGTAACTCTCTTGTGATTCCTTTAATGAGTTTGATCTAGTTATTGTCGGGATCCTCGAAGTTGTGTACCAATTGATTGGTTTAAAGCTCTTATTTATTTATTTATTTATTTTTGTCGAAAGGTGTATTGGACACTTAATTTTAGTTCAACCCTAGAAACTATTTGATCTCTTGATCTCGTACTCATTCAAACATGATTATATTGCTTTATCAAATTTTGTTCGTTTGTATTTTGTCCGGTTTTTATTGGTGTGGTCAAATTTGATTGCTCTTATTTTAGTAATGTTTTTGCCAAAGTATATTGTTTCTGGCGTGTACTCTGCCTTGCCATATCAAGGAGTTTTCAACATATATAATATAATCAATTGAGAGGTTTATTTAATTCATGATAACTAAAGCTATTATGTGATGTACTGAGTTTGTATTAACGGTATTTTGTTCAATATGATATTTTTAGTTACCGTATTTTGTTTAAAAGTGTATAGATTACAAAAGGTTTGCTTTTGATTATCATGTTTTGTTCCTCACATTAAGTTGTGAAAAAGTGAAACTGTTAGATTTTTTTAACAGCAAATATATTCAACAACTTTGCTATAATAATGAGTAATTATAAAAATTTGTTTTGTGGTAACATGGCATCTTGCTTATATATTTGTGTCCAGTTAGAGATACATTAACAATTTTAACTGTTAGTTATTCTTAAATGTCATTTTGAGTTTTCTTTTATGTCATGTATTTAGGAGTGGCCACAGCATCTTGAATACTTAGTATAAAAGAAATTAAGTTATTTAATCACATAAAGTTTAGTGATTAAAAATTATAATGACATTTATTTAGTCCAGTTAACTTATTAAAATAGTAACTTGGCCCTACAGGGAGGTAACTATTTTGGTGAGATTAATTGGAATGAGATAGTAAACCTTTAAGTTGAAAATTATCTTATGCCCACAGGTATAGATAAATTTTTATATATTTTGGTTTACTAGTCTAATAAAGTTAGTAAATTCTATGCATGGGTTGCAACCTCTGCCCACAGGAAGGTCTAGAATTTACTATGAATCGGTATTTTATGCGATTCACTTTTGATGGACTGTACTTCATAGCTTATGTATGTTTATCCTTATTTTGCAGTCTTTACCGCTTTTCCTACCGCTATTTTTAATGAGAATGCTCGAATTCCAATGCTTTCTGGTGACAATTATGCTGAATGGAAGGAGAAAGTCCTTCTCACTTTAGGGTGCTCGGATCTGGACTTGGCACTCCGTGTAGATGAACCACCTATCCCCACGGAATCAAGTACGCCAGCTGCTAGGGCTAGTTATGAGCGGTGGGAGCGATCTAATCACTTAAGTTTAATGCTCATAAAAGCTCACATAAGCCAAAGCATTAGGGGTTCTATCCCTAATAGCGATAAGGTCAAAGCTTACATGAAGGCAATTGATGAACAATTCGTAAGCTCTGACAAGGCATTGGCCAGCACCCTTATGAAGAGGCTCTCAAGTATGACTTTCGACAGAAGTCGTACAGTGCGTGAGCACATTATGGAGATGAGAGACATTGCTGCTAAACTTAAGTCCCTTGAGGTTGATATGTCTGAACCATTTCTTGTGCATTTCATTCTCAACTCACTTCCTGCGGAATATGGTCCGTTTAAGATTTCTTACAACACACATAAGGATAAATGGTCAATCAATGAACTTTTGACCATGTGTGTTCAAGAAGAAGAGAGGTTGAAGCATGAGACACTTGAAAGTGTTAATATGGTGACTCATGGTAAGAGAAATGCAAAGAAGGGCAAAAGTGTTCCCATGAAGAAGAAAAGCACATTTGACAAAGATGCTTGTCGTTTCTGTAAGAAGAAGGGACACCGGAAGAAAGATTGCCTGAAATACAAGAAATGGCTTGAAAAGAAAGGTAATTTTACCTTTGTATGTTATGAATCTAATTTTACTGAAGTTTCTGATAATACATGGTGGATTGATTCTGGTGCTACAATTCACATTGCCAAAATCATGCAGGGTTTTCTAACTTAGAGGAAGCTGATAGGAAGTGAACAATACGTCTATTCTGGCAATAGGACGCGTTCACGTGTAGAAGGCGTGGGGACTTATAGGCTCATTTTGAAAGATGGTTTTCACTTAGATTTAGAAAATACTTTTTATGTTCCAGAATA
>JASVEL010012758.1:0-89186 GCA_032618575.1 Nicotiana noctiflora
AGGTCTATCTTGATACTTACTGGGCACCGCCATGGTGTGCTCATGCTACTCTTCTGCACAATTTTTTTGTGTTGATACAGGTACTCCCGTTCAGTTCTGTCAGCCTTGGAAGGAGGCATGCCGGTAGAGACTTCAAGGTATATCTACTACGTTTGCAGACCGAGGAGTCCCTTTCTAGCTTTTCTGTAAAAAGTATAGTTGTTTCAGTATTTATTCCTTGTATAGATATTCTTGAGTCAGAGCCTCTTATGTATCCTCTTAGCTTGTGATTTGTGAGTTTCCGGGTTTTGGGAAATGTTGTCAGTTTTGAGATTTTTATGGTACGTGCCATGCGGCAACTTAAGCACCAATTTATTTTTCCAATTCAGTTTATTTTACTTTCCTCTGCATTGTTAGGCTTACCTAGTCGTAGGGACTAGGTGCCATCACGACATGTTTGTGGAGGGTGAAATAGGGTCGTGACAAGTTAGTATTAGAGCTCTAGGTTCATAGGAGTCACAGATCACAAGCCGGTTTATTAGAGTCTTGTGGATCGGTATGGAGACGTCTGTACTTATCTGCGAGAGGCTGTGTAACTGTTAGGAAAATTTCACTTCAGTTGATTTCTCTGTCGTGCGAGATTTTTGACATCCACAATCCTAAACCCATGTCTTCTACTCTCTCACAGATGGTGAGGACACGTACCATCCGAGGTGATTAGGCACCTGCGCCCCCTACTGCAACCATCGAAGGTCGGGATCGAGGTAGAGTTCGAGGACGGGCATGTGGTGCTACGAGAGCACCTGTGCGAGCTGCAGCCGATGCACCACCAGCAGATCTAGCCAGAGTCCAGGCACCTGACACGCCTACTACTACTACTACCCCAGTCATTCAGGAGACTTTGGCACAATTCATGAGTATGTACGCCACTTTGGCTCATGCCGGATTGCTTCGCCTTGCTGCAGCCACACCCCAGACCGTGGGAGGAAAACAGACTCCCGTCGCCCGCACTCCTGAGCAGCGAGCGCACATGGAGCAGGTTCCAGAGATTATTCCTGCACCGCCTGTGGCACCAGTTCAGCCCGAGGGCATGGTAGCGGTTTTTGAGCAGGAACAGATGAGACTAGAGAGGTTCAAAATGTATGGTCCTCCGGTGTTCAGTGGATTAGCATCAGACGATGCATTGGGGTTCCTTGATGAGTGTTACCGTATTCTCTATACTATGGGTATCTCGGGATTGAGCGGGGTTTCTTTCACTACTTTCCAGCTTCGAGGGGCTACCTATGATTGGTGGCGCACCCATGAGTTAGACAGTCCAGACGAGGCAGCATCACTAACCTGGACTCAGTTTTCAGATATATTTCAGAGAGAGTTTGTTCCTCAGAGTCTCAAGGATGCGTAGCGCGTGGAGTTTGAGCATTTGCACCAGGGTTCTATGACCTATGCTCTCCGTTACACCAGTTTGGCTAGACATGCCTCAGCCTTGGTTTCCACTGTTCGCGAGAAGGTTCGCTGGTTCATCAAGGGACTTATTCCTAACATCAAGTCTAGCATGGCCCGTAAGTTGGAAATGGATATTCCATGTCAGTAGGTAGTGAACATTGCTAGGAGGATAGAGAGTATGCATGCTAGAGAGAGGGCAAGTAGGGTCATGAGAGAGAGAGAGAGAAGACAAGATCAGGAGGGAGAGCTGGAGGAGGCAAGGAGGCCTCGTAGGTCGGTGAGATATGCTGGTCCTTATATTGGAGGTAGGGTGCATCATGGTATAGGTTTTGCGGGCCATCCAGTTCAGTTCGTGCTTCAGGCTTCGCATGGTGACTTAGGTGTTCATGGGTCTCGGAGGACTCGTACCACACAGTTTCCACTACCTCGTCTGCAGAGAGGGTGCTTTGAGTGTGGGGATACTAGCCATATGGTGAGAGATTGTCCCAGACCTCGGACCGATGTGCTGCAGCGAGGTGCTCAAATAGGGAGATGGAACCCAAGAGGGGGAGGCCCAGCTCGTTGATGTGTTTCATATAGTAGGCTTGAGGCCGATGCACCAGCTAATGTCACTCAGGTACAGATTCAGTTGTTATAGAAAGGCACTCTCTGTAGTTCATCACAATTCTACTCATTAAGTTGAGTTCCTTGTTTGTTGTTCTATTTATGGGAGTGCTTCATGATTTGCACTCTGCCTATGTGATTATCCCATTGGGAGGTTTTATGAGTGATAGCCGTGTCTATCATCTATTTTAGCCGTTGTCGAGAGTTATGAGGCTAGTGGTATTTTCCAGTTGTCTGATTCTGGTAGGCTTGATGTATTTCCGAGCGTTTCTTGGCTACGAGCTATGATTTTTTTATGCTCCACTGGTATAGGAGCTAGTCTATATGTAAATTATAGACGGAATTGATCTAGTGAGAGTTTCTAGATGGGTTGATGTGTACCCTACTTGTGATCCAGTGTTGAGGGCGAGACCCTCGTGATTTCGGGTGATTTGATATGTTGAGACCGAGCTCTGTACTATGGTGAGAGATATATCCATATAAGATCTTGTGAGACCATTATATTCTTTCATTCTTTCTTGTTATATGTCTTGTAGATTTATGTTTTAGAAGAATTTTGTGTTAGTTTAATTGTTTGTTAGTTCTCTTATATGTTTCTTTTCCCATATTAATTCATTTTTGTTATATGCTCCTTGAGTTTTAGTTTGTGGGGTACTCGTTGGTATTGGCTGAGATTTGGTTAATCGAGTGTTTCGCCATGTGGTTCTCATTGTTGTTGTATTATCGCCAGTTGTATGGGTGGCTGAAAAGAGTTCCTATTGAATATGAGGTTTACAACCGGTACAGATTTGATCTTAGGCATTTTATTACTATCAGAAATGTTATTGCGGGGCTATATGTGGTGTGTCATGTTGTGTGGTTGTACCCTTTGTGTGTTGGCTTGTGTTGAATTAGCTGGTTGAGGCTGGTACCGGATATGGACTTGGAATTGGGTCTTTTGGAAATGGATGAAGGATGATGAATCTGGTTTGAAGGCTTAATGGTGTTGCTAAAAGGGTTAAATTTCAGTTGAGATGGTATTATCTGGCTTGAGTAGAATGGGGTGACGTGGGATCACTTGCGGGTGTACGTTGAAAGTGCGCATTCAGTGATTTGAAGACTTCAGTTGTGTTCTCTATGCTCGTTCGAGGACGAATGAATGTTTAAGTGTGGGAGGATGTAACGACCCGACCGGCCGTTTTTAGAATTTATGCCCCGATTCCCCCATTAACTGCTTCCCATAAGTTTATTTCTGCTATTTTGGTTTGTCGGGATGTTCGGTATTAGGATTCGGAGTGTTTTGGGATACGTAGTCCCTAGATGGGAGCTTAAGGTTTGAAAGATGGCCCGTGTTTGGAACAGTGTGAAAACGACCTCGGAATGGAAATCTGATGGTTCTGTTAGTTCCGTTAGGTGATTTCGGGGTTGGATGCGTGTTCGGAATGAATTTTGGGGGTTCGTAACTTATTTAGGCTTGAAATGCCGGAGTTTGAATTTTTGGAGTTCCGGTCCGGTAGTGAGTTTTTGATCCGAGTGTCAAAATTGAATTTCGGAAGTCTCTGTAGCTCCGTTATGTCATTTTGGACTTGTCCGCAAAATTTGGCATCATTTCGAGTTAAATTGATAATGTTTCGGCATAAGTTTCGTTGTTGAAGATTTGAAAGTTCATAAGCTTGATTTAAGGTTCGATTCGTCATTTTGATGTTGTGTTATATGATTTGAAGCTTCGAGTAAGTACGTGTTAGGTTATATGACTTGTGTGTGTGATTGAACATGGTCCCAGGGGCCTCTGGTGTGTTTCAGATGGACTACGGATCCTTTTTCTTCCATTTCGGACTGCTGTATCTATTGGTTCTGATATCCTCTTACGTGATCGCGATGTGTCTCCCGCGATCGCGATGTTTTGTGTAATCCTTCTCTGCGTTCGCATTAAGCTTCACGCGATCGCGAAGGTCTAATAGTCTTCACTTCGCGATCGCATCCCTGTTTATGCATTCGCATAGATCAACCACTGGAACCCCCATATTTCCCTCATCGCGATCGCATCAGTGCTTCCGCGATCACGAAGCATCGACTGTTTCTTCATCGTAATCGCGTCTACTCCATCGCGGTCGCTTAGGACATTTCTGGGCCAATAAATATTTCCTCTACACGGTTGCGCCCTTGTTTCCGCGATCGCGATGCACAAATCACTAGGCAGATTATAAGTTCTTCAAAATGAGGGTTTATGTCATTTTTCATATTTTTGACTTGGGAGCTCAGGAGACGATGACTTTTGGAGGGA
Source organism: Nicotiana noctiflora (assembly GCA_032618575.1). Taxonomy (NCBI): domain Eukaryota; kingdom Viridiplantae; phylum Streptophyta; class Magnoliopsida; order Solanales; family Solanaceae; genus Nicotiana; species Nicotiana noctiflora. The sequence continues at coordinate 4,289 of JASVEL010012758.1, forward strand.
TTTTCACCTGGGCAACTTGGGTAAGTTTTTCTCATTCGATTTAAACCAACTTTCATGAAACTCCTCTTAATTTAACCCTTTAATTTCAGTTTTTGAATGAAAAATGGGTAGAACTTTATAGACCGAATTGTTGGGTTTTGAGGGAGTGTTTGACCTTCGATTTGAGATATTTTTATATGGTTAGACTCATTAGAATACAAGGGTTCTAAAAATGTTAAATTCATCCGGTTCCGAGACGTTAGCCCGAGGAGTGGTTTGGTCATTTTACCTAATTTCGCGTTTTAGCTTTGAATTTAAATGTGTAATCAGATGCTTGAGATATTAATTACAATGTGTGATTTAATTGAATAGATTTGGGCTATTTGGAGTCGAGTACTCGTGGCAAGAACGTGGTTGCTAGTTGATTTTAGCCGGTTTTGAGGTAAGTATCTTGCCTAACCTTGTGTGGGGGACTTCCCGTTAGGATTGAGTCTTCTATGTTGATTGTATTCCATGTACGCGAGGTAAACAATGCGTGCTCAGATTTAATTGCGGTGAATTGTCTCCTTTAGGCTCTTAGACTTCTGAAATTTATAGAGTAGAAAGATAATATTGATACGATTGAGTTCCTTGTTATTAGTTTCACCTCTATATGTCTTGCTTGATATTTGTTGCTTTTCTTGATTTATTTCTGCTGTTAAATGGGCTTATATGTGTTTAACTAAAGACAAATACCCTTCTATATTCATAATGCCCGTCCTAACTACTCGTCTTTAATTGGAAATCATAAATATTATATCTCATATAATTAATTGGTCTTAATTGGAAAGAAGATAGATATCTCATAATTAATTGATATTTCTTAAATGGTAATTATGTGATTCATGTTAACTTCCTTACTGTTGGGTACTCCTTGATTGTAAGTTTATCTGTAACCTTGTGCAATTATATTTTATGTCCAACCATTGAGGTATCAATGTAGTTGTTATGTGTTTGTTACGTCTCGATTTCCATTGGGATTATTGTGTTTTTCCTTGGTGTTCCACGACCTTAGTAGTTATTGTTGAATTCCTTGCCGGGACGTTATTATTTCTGTTGTTGATTTTCCCTTGCTGGGATGCTATTGTTACCGTGTGGCTGTTGGTACTATGATGCACGAGGTCTCTGTCGTGCGGTTGTTGTTGAGGATTTACATGAGGTCTTTGCCGTGTTGTTGTTGCTATTGATGTCTTTGCACATGTGGCGTAACAAGGTGGGATATGTTATATACTTATATGTGGGTTGCGCATGTGGCGGAATAAGGTGGGAATATTGTGATGCAAGTGTGGCAAAATAAGGCGGTGTCTGCTATATTGTTATTGATTGCACACGTGGCGAAATAAGGTGCGCTATGTCAGGGGATGATTATGATGGACTACGGGTTCGATTCCCAGCAGATCCTCTGTTATTGTTATGATGGACTACGGGTTCGATTCCCGGGAGATCCTCTATTATCGTTATGATGGACTACGGGTTAGATTCCCAGGAGATCCTCTGTTATTATTGTTATGATGGACTATGGGTTCGATTCCCGGGAGATCCTTTTAAACTCATTGTGTTTTGACTGAAATTTTTATTGATTCTATCCTGGGTGAATGTACCGGGTGCTAGTCGTTCCATTTCTTATACTTACTAATTGGCAGGACTCATGTTAGATACACATGCACAAGCATACACGTAGTTGGACCCTCCTATTAGAGATGAATCCTTTCTGATTTGGGCTAAGGGTAGGGATATGCCATCATTTATCCATTATATATATGTGTGAGAGTGACCCTAGTTGACTAGTTAGTTGTCATCATGACCGTGTTATTGATGGGGCATGACATTCCAAGTAGTAGACTTCAGATGTTGGGTTTTTTTCATGAGTTGTGGCTAGTCTAAGAGTGCTGATAAGATTGTGGAAAGAGTTGGAAGGACCTTATGTAAGCATCATTGCAGAATATTGACTTAGCGATTTGTTTGATCTTGTTGTGTTGTGATTTCAGGATTCGTATTGTGATTTCTGCCGTTAGTTTGAATTATCATTTATTGTATCTTCGACTTTACTTATTGTCCGTTATCCTTATTGTAGATTGTAGCATTCTTATTTTATCCTGGCAGTCTTTACATATTTATATAATCATCTCTATTATATCTATTATATTGTTTATTGACCGGTAGGTGTCATGACTGTTCCTCGTCACTACCCCATCGAGGTTACTCTTGATACTTACTGGGCATCGCCGTGGTGTGCTCATGCTACTCTTCTGCAGAATTTTGTTGTGCAGATATAGGTACTCCAATTCAGTTCTGTCAGCCTTGGAAGGAGGTATACTGGTAGAGACTTCAAGGTATATCTGCTACGTTCGCAGACCGAGGAGTCCCTTTCGAGCTTTTCTGTAAAAAGTATAGTTGTTTCAGTATTGATTCTTTGTATAGATATTCTTGAGTCAAAGCCTCTTATGTATCCTCTTAGCTTGTGATTTGTGAGTTTCCGGATTTTGGGAAATGTTGTCAGTTTTGAGATTGTTATGGTACGTGCCAAGCGGTACCTTAAGCACCAATTTATTTTACTAATTCAGTTTATTTTACTTTCTTCCGTATTGTTAGGCTTACCTAGTCGTAGGGACTAGGTGCCATCACGACATGTTCATGGAGGGTGAACTGGGTCGTGGCATCTTCGCATGTTTTAGGGATTAAGACCCAAGACTCACTAGATGGTGCATAAAGTGATTTATCATATATGTATGGCAGTGTATCCGTATGTCAGACCCCAAGGTGTATTAGGTTAAGAATTCAACCACAACGGGCATAGAATTAATCACTATAGTTTTGGACAGAAAAGAGCCTAAGGGAATTATAGATAAGAATAATATGATGTACGAAATGAGAACTAAGAGCAAGCAACATTGAATTTTAGGGAATGATTTTAAGTCATTTAGATTTATTCAAATCAGAACTAGAAGTACCACATTAGTAAGTTACTATTAGAAGTAGTCATTGATGTAAGATAAAAGATATGGCAGTCCCCATTAGGTTATGTGACTAAATGATTACCCGGGATGTTTATAGTATGATATTATTTAGTATTGTATAGAAAGTTTGGGGTTAGAAATTCCAATTTCATTTAAGGTAGATGAATTCCCTAAGTGTGATCCATGCACATAGTCTAGAAGAAAAAAAAGGATAGTATGCGACTGTAGAATAGAGCTGGATGGTTAGGGAAGTTAGAATAACCTTGTGCTTAACTTTAGTTATTCAAACCAGAACAAAAAAACATGATGGTAGCAGATGGTTAGCTAAAGAATAGTAAGTAATTTTTGATTTGATACAGTGAATTAGCACTTTCAGCAAAGCTAGTACTATAATTTGATTTACTTAAGCAGGTTAACTTTAATGAGTGGATGACAATTTGAAATACGAATGCGTGTTAGAACCCAAAGAGTTTAAGTTAAAACCGAAGTACAATGACAGTGGGCAAAAAAAAATCAGCTCGATAGTGAGAGAGCAAACTATAGAAGAATAGCCTTTAGGAATTATCTAAATGTGGTTTCTCCGAGATTGGTAGTGTGAGCAGAATTAAATTATTAAGATTGTGTATGATAGTTATGAATACACTAGATTTCTGTTAAGTGAATAAATTGGGTTTTTCCTAGTAAGAAGAATTGCTCAGAAGTAAGTCAAAAGGTGAGTCTTCATTGACATAAAGTGCAAAGACTTTTTAATGATAAGAAAAGTTACTTTGATCCCAACAAAAGAGAATGATCCACAAGTATAAGACCTTTGGTCTAAGAGGTGATGTGAAAATTTCAGTACGTCCAGTTAGAGATTTCAAACCCGAATAGTTAGTATGTGATATGAAAAAGAAAATAAGTTCGGTAATAAGGGAAAATTGTATAATTACCACGGGGATTGTGTCTAGCATGTGTAAGAAACACAAAGTGAGTAGAATGATCACAGAGTTTAGTTATTGATGATAAAGTGATCACAAAAAGTTATAAAACTATGCCCAGTTATGTATCACGAGGGTAGTGCCATTGCACGAGACTTTGGTCTTCGGAGTACTGGTTAAAGACTTAGCTCACAATAATTCTATAAGTGTTTTCAGAAAGTTCTTAAGAAGATAAAGTGTTGGAAGTATAACTCACGATTGATGTAGATAAGAGAACTCTGGTAAAATAAGTACACCAGCCAAGATAGGAGTTCAGCTTCGGACTCTAAAGATGACAAAGTTATTGTCTAAAATATGACGTGTTCCTGCTTGGTAGCCATTGAGAAGGAGAAACAATATGATGATCCCTATGTGTTGCAGTTGAAAGAGGAAATTCACAAGTATAAGACGATGCTTTTGAATAAGGGGGAGATGATGGTACTTTGAGGTACTAGGACAGATTGTGTGTCCCAGACATAGATGGACTTAAAGAGGGATGATCATGTTAGAAGCCCATAATTCTAGGTATTCTTTCCATCCATGTTCCCAAATATGCATCATGACCAAGGAGATTTATTAGTTGAACGACATGAAAAAGAACGTTGTAGACTTTATGGCCAGATAGAGCATTTTATTTAAATAGTTATGGATATGTCTTGATGTTAAGAGTAATTAAAATTATCACATACCTCTCATTGACCTTAATAATAATAACACCTACCATTTCAGTACCAAGATGACACTGTGCGAGACTTTGTATGGGAGAATGTGTAGATTGCCTACTGGTTGGTTCAAGTTGATGATTCTGTATTTCTGAAAGTTTCGCCTATGAAAGGCATTATAAGATTTGAGAAGAAGGGAAAGTATAGTCCCTACTATATTAGGCCATATAGAATCTTGCGAAGGATCGGTCAATTAGCTTATGAGTTGGAGTTGCCACCAGAATTAATGGTGGTACAACCAGTACTTCACGTGTCCTGTTATAACATTCAAGTTTCCAGTACTCAAATAATCATGTCAGTTCAGTACTCAGATACACATGCCAGTTCAACACTCAGATGCTCATGTCAGTTCGGTACTCAGATAGTCATGTCAGTTCAGTACTCAGATTCTCATGTCACTTCAGTACTTAGATACCCATGTCAGTTCAATACTCAACTACTCATATTAGTCCAATACTTAGATATTCATGCCAACTTAATACTCAGATATTGATGTTAATTTAATACTCGATTATTCGTGCCAGTTCAATATTCATATATCCATGTAAGTTCAGTATTCATGTATCCATGGCATACCAATATTTAGTCAATGCAGTAGTCATTCAGTTCAGTATCACAGTAGTTCAGTAATCATGTATTCATTTAGTTTAGTATACAAGTGTTAATGAAAGTTCATGTTTCCACCAGGCCCGTTTAAGGTCCGGAGTTAGCAAAAGTTACAGCCATGATAATCATTCGGAGACGAATGATCCCAAAGGGGAGATAATGTAACACCCTATAAAATTTGACTTAGGTATGAATGAGTTAAAGGAGTAGTAAGGATATATTTTGAATATGTAAAATCCCATCGCGATAATTAGGGATGAAAATAGTTGTTTCAAAATCAAGATGGAAAATGAGGTTGATAATAGGTGAATTTGACTATAATTATGCCCTAAATAATCACACTTTGTTATGGTATTAATGTTGTTTATGAGGACAAAATGCTTTGATTAGTTTTTGTTTGTGTGTTGTAGGTACATGTGATACATTGGATGCTAAGAATAGCTATTTTGGAGCCATATGTTGATGAAAAGGCCAAGAGAAGAGCTAAAGTTAAAAGAGCTGAAAGAAGCAGAGAAAAATCAGACGGACTGTTCATCCGCGGTTCACTCGCGGCCGCGGATGAACCGCGAATAATGAAGCTCTCTGAAGTTTTTTGTTCGCGGCCCGCTCGCGGCCGCGGAAGGCGACGCAACAGTACTCCTAATTGTACTCAAACTTAGTTTTTTAGCCCTAAAATCTCTATATAAACTCCTAGTTTGCCCAATAGAGGCATGTTGTCTATTTTTTACTACTTTTGCAAGATACTTAGTAAGAGAGAATCCTCTCAACTCATTCTTTTATTTTATATAAAGTATTTCTTTATGATTTCAATTATTATTCTTGTTTCTTTAAGCATGAGTAGCTAAATCCTTTTCTAAGGTTTTGATGGAACCTATTGGGTGATGAACTTATCGTTTATGTGATTACAAATTGTGAACTAGATTTCTATCTGTTCAACTTCGTTCTTGTTGTAGTTAATTGGTAGACGTCCCAATTAGCGGTGCATATTTAGTGTGCATAACTTGGAAAAGAGTGTATATTTAGGTATATTGTTGAACAACACCACACCTAGGTTATTGGAGGAATCTATAACTTTAGGCGTAAAGACGAGGTTAGGAATAACGAGGTCTTGGGTGCAATCTTAAGTGAACTATTCAAATTAAAGCTAGCTAGGGTAGCTCGGGAGAGTGCACTAGTAAATTATTGTAATTGCTCGGGAGAGGGTTACGATACAAATAGCGTTCATGATTGATAGAATATATTAACAATTTGTATGAGCATAATGATAATGGATTCCATCAATAGGGGAAATCAATACCTTAGTCCTTCTCCAAATTATTTTTACCCAATATTCAATTCTTTCTTTTAAGCCTTTTTAATTCTTGCAAAGGTAGTAGTTAGTCGAAATCCATACAAAAATATACTCTAAATTTTGGGAACTTGATTCGGAAGTACTCTTGGGTTGTGAAAGTTGTGATTGGTAGGTTAATTCCCTGTGGGATCGATCTTGGACTTATTAGACCAGGTTATATTGACTGCGACCATTGCTTGGACGTGAATCAGAGGTGCATAAGATTTGACAAAATCGACTAAGTTTGCAGAAGGTCTGTACTCCAGCAGTGTTTAGTGATAATGTGTGAGTAACTTGGGAAAAGTCAAAGAATGAAAACTCCAAGCCCAAGTTTGGTGCGTGACATGGAAAATGTGAGTTGTGAGAAAAATTTGAGGTTAATTCGACGTGATTTGATAGATTTTTGCATCAGTTGTAGAAGTTGAAGTTCCAAAGTTCATTAACTTTGACTTGAGGTGTGATTCATAATTTTGGGGTTGTTGTGCGTGATTTGAAGCTTGGAGTAGGTATATTTTATCGTATGGAACTCGTCTGCAAAAGTTTGTGCCGTTCAGAGTTGATTTGATATGGTTCAGACTCGATTAGAATTCTAGAAGTTCGTGAAGTTTAAGTTGATCTTCATGCATTTTGGTGTCCGGTTTGTGGTTTTAGAGGTCAATTTGACTATTGATCGTGCAAGAGTATTTGTATGGTATTGTTTGACTTGTGTCAATATTTGGTTTGAAGCCCCGAGCACTCGGGTGAATTCCGAAATGATATTTTCATAATGTTTGATTGCTGGTACTTGTATAATCGCATTTGCAATGTTTGTATCATAAATGCGACGGCAGCAATTGTGAAGCAGCCATCACATTTGCAATGATTGGGCTGCTGGACGGAATTCACATTCCCGATGATCCCTGTTACATTTGTGAAAGTTGGTATTCGCATTTGGGAAGTTCTGGTCACATATACAACATTGACAAGAATCCTCCTGGTTTACAATTGCGATAATTTTTTTTGCATATGCAGGGTTCACATTTGCGAAACCCATGTCGCAAATACGACATTTGCAACTTGTTAAGTGCTGAGAATTCCGAATCTTAACTTCATTTTCATTTATCTTGAACCCTAGCTTCGATGGGAGGCAATTTTGTGAAAGGATATTCATACCAAATCATTTGGCAAGTATCTTTAATCAATTTACGACTATATTTCATGATTGTATACAAGATTTAACATCAAATTCCTGGAAAATCTAAAGAAAATTTTAGGGATTTGTCAAAGTTTTAAAAAATAAAAATTTTGGATTTTAAAGTCGAATAGGACTCAAATTTGAAAACAAAGCCTATATTTGGACTCGTGAGGCTACGGGTGGTCAAGACCTACCCTTAGATCCAAGTTTTGACTGGGCGGGTTTGGGTTTTGAGGCAGGCAGTGTGAATTTGTAAAAGAAAAATGCTAAATTGAGTGTTGAGTTTAATGAATTGAGGTAAGTTATTTGCCTAACTTTGTTGGGAGAATCTTTCCTCCTATTTGTCATTATTTGCTATATGTGGTGGTGATACATATATGAGGTGACGAGCGTATATGTATATGCGAAGGTTAATCAGGCTCGGGGGGAGGGGGTGGATTATGTTACATTTATGTTTGTAGAATTTCGTGACCTCCTGATTCATGCCTTACTTGACTCTTAGATGCTAAGAACATAATATTAAATCAGAGAAATCAAGACTTAGGTTATTATAACTTGATCAAAATTGACGGAAATTCTGAGAATACATTGATGTGTCTAATTCGGTCATTTATATGCGAAATCATTACTACATACTATGGCCGATATTCTTGAGGTAATAGACTCTCTAATTGTGTTGTCGATCGTATGTGAGATTTGTGCAAGTATTTGAATAATATTCTTCAGGATTGTTGAATAAATTGTAACTTGAAAAGTTGTGATTGGGATTTGTTTGAAATATTCGTTAAACACTCTCCTTGATATTATTTATGCTTTCTGTCTTGTTTCTCAATTATATACTTATGCTTGGTAAGGAAAAGTGTAAAGCACGAAAGGCGATGCCGTTCCATTGTTATATATTATCATGTCATGGAGAGTGTAAAGCACGAATGGTGATGCCATGCCATATTATTGAGAGTACAAGCATGAAGGGTGATGACGTGCCATGTTATGAGATTGTAAAGCACGAAGGGTGATTCCATTCCATTTCATTTATATTGTTATGATTTTTATATCAATGTGAAGTCATAGCACGATGGGTGTTTTTGTGCAGGTGAGGATAAGGGGCATGTATTATGTTTGATATCAGTATTCCGTGTATACGTTCATGTCTTTACCTTGAATAGTTATTGTCATAATTATAGATCTAATGTGATTTGTTGCTATTGTTCTATTATGATCTCTATCTCAATTGTTGTTATGTTGGTCACACCTTTTACTTGCTTAACTTGCAAATACCATGCATATTTCCTGCTTTTATAATTATATTCATGTAGTATCTATTCTGTTGCACTTTAGTATAAGTCTTCCCTCATGCTAGTCATGCATACCATTACTTGTTAACTTGTAAAGATCACATGTTTCCTTCTTATTTGCTATATTTGAACATGGGCCTCCATTATGCTAGTTAATTGAAGTTGATATTTCACGTGCTTTCCGTCTAATCTTTTACTGTTGCCCAGATGTATATCCATGTTAATTTTTGTTACTTACGTATTTCCTACTTTGTAATTTCTATTATCAGTATTTTTGTTATCAGGTTGGTCATGTTACACGTACATTTGGAAGGATGATTTAAACGCACGAAGGATGTTGTCGTGCTAATGGATATGTCACATAAATTATTTATATATGGTGAGAAAGAGATAGAAGAACGAAGGGTGTTACCGTGCCATTTGACTTGATATTTTAGATATACTTCTCGTACCATGAAAGATTGTAAATCTTTCTACTGTGATTCCCTTCTAGTAAGTGTTGACCGTCTCGCAGATTTGTATACGGTACTTTTATCTGTTATGTTTGAACTGTCTATATTGTTAGTCTAATGTATAGGTTATAACAATAACTATGTTTTAACTAAAAGCCTCATCACTTTGGCGACGTTAGACAAAATACTTACCAGTACATGGGGTCAGTTGTACTAATACTATATTTCTGTAATATGAGTACATATTTCTGGAGTTGTGCTGTTGGTGATTGTCACGACCCCAGTTCACCCTCCATGAATATGTCATGATGGCACCTAGTCCCTACGACTAGGTAAGCCTAACAATGCGGAAGATAACCATAATTGCGGAAGAAAGTAAAATAAACTGAATTTGTAAAATAAAATGATGCTTAAGGTGCCGCTTGGCACGCGCCATAACAATCTCAAAACTGAAAACATTTCCCAAAATTCGGAAACTCACAAATCACAAGCTAAGAGGATACATAAGAGGCTCTGACCCAAGAATATCTATACAAGGAGAAATACTGTAACAACTATACTTTTTTATAGAAAGCTGGAAAGGGACTCCCCGGTTTGCGTACGTAGTAGATATACCTTGAAGTCTCTACCGGTAAGCCTCATTCCAAGGCTGATAGAAACTGAATGGGAGTACCTGTATCTGCACAACAAAAATGTGCAGAAGAGTAGCATGAGCATACTATGACGGTGCCCAGTAAGTATCAAGACTAACCTCGATGGAGTAGTGACGAGGAACAGTCATGACACCTACTGTTCAATAAGCAATATAACAGAAATAATAGAGATGATTATATAAATATATAAAGACTGCACTGATGAGTAAGAATGCTGCAATTCACAGTAAGGCTAACGGACAATAAGTAAAACGAGAATACAATAAATGATAATAGAAGAATGACGGTAGAAACCACGATCCAAATCCTAAAGTCACAATACAACAAGGACAAACAAGTCGCTAAGTCATTATTCTACAATGATGCTCACATAAGGTCTTTCCAACTCTTTCCACAATCCTACCACAAACTCTCAGACTAGCCACAACTCATGAAGAACCCAGCATCTAAAGTCTAACACTTGACATCTTGTGCCCCATCAATAACACGGTCATGCTGACAACTAACTAGTCAACTAGGGTCACTCTCACATATATATAAAGGGGTAAAAGATGGAATATCCATACCCTTAGCCAAATCAGAAGGGGTTCATCTCTAATAGGAGGCTCCAACTACGTGTATGCTTGTGTAGGTGTATCTAGCAGGAATCCTGCCAACTATAAAGTATAAGAAGTGGAACGACTAGCACCCGGTTCATTCACCCCGAATAGAATCACTAAAAATATCGGTCAGAACACAATGAGATTAAGGGGATCTCCCAGGAATCGAACACGTAGTCCATCATAACAATAATAGAGGATCTCCTGGGAATCGAACCCATAGTCCATCATAATCAATAACAAAAGATCTCCCGGGAATCGAACCCGTAGTCCATCATAATCAATAACAGAGGATCTCCCGAGAATCGAACCCGTAGTCCATCATAATCAATAACAGAGGATCTCCCGGGAATTGAACCCATAGTCCATCATAAATCCGCCCCTGACATAGCCCACCTTATTTCGCCACGTGTGCAATTAATAACAATATAGCAAACACCGCCTTATTTCGCCACACGTGCATCACAATATTCCCACCTTATTCCGCCACATGCGCAATCCACATATACGCATATAACATATCTCGTCTTATTACGCCGCATGTGCAAAGACATCAATTGCAACAATAACACGGCAAATACCTCGTGTAAATCCCCAACAACAACTGAACGGCGGAGACCTCGTGTATTACGGTACCAACAACCACAAAGTAATAATAACATCCCAGTAAGGGAATCAATAACCGAAATAATAACATCCCGGCAAGGGATTCAACAATAGCTAACAAGGTCGCGGAACACCAAGGAAACACACAATAACCTCAACGACAATCAAGACATAATAAACACATAATAACTACATTGATACCTCAATAGTTGGACATGTAATATATTTGCACGAGGTTGCTGATAAACATACAATCAGAGAGTATCCAACAATAAGAAAGTTAACATGAATCAAATAATTACCATTTAAGAAATATCAATTAATCATAAGATATCTATTTTTTTCTTCCAATTAAGATCGATTAATTATATGAGATATAACTTTTATGATTCTCAATTAAGGCGAGAGGTTAGGGTGGGTATTATGACTATAGAAGGGTACTTGTCTTTAGTTAAACACGTAAAAGTCTATTTAACAGCAGAAATAAATCAAGAAGGGCAAACAAATATTAAGCAAGACATGTAGATGTGAAATGAATAACAGGGAACTCAATCATATCAATATTATCTTCAAACTCGGTGAATTTCACAGCTCTAAGAGCCGAAAGAGGACAATTTACCATAGATAAATCCGAGCACGCACTCGTCACCTTGCGTACATGGACTACAATCAACAGAGAAGACTCAAGTCCCAAGGGAAAGTCCCCCACACAAGGTTGGGGAAGATATTTACCTCAAAACCGGCTAAAACCAACTAGCAACCACATTCTTGCCACGAGTACTCGACTCCAAATAGCCCAAATCTATTCAATTAAATCACATGTGGTAATTAATATCTCAAACAACTGATTCTATAATCAACTTCAAAGCTAAAGCGCGAAATTAGGTAAAATGACCAAAATGCCCCTCGGGCCAACATCTCGGAATCAGATGAATTTAATATTTTCAGAACCCTCGTACTCTCACGAGGCTAACCATATAAAAAAATCTCAAATCGGAGGTCAAACACTCCCTCAAAATCCAACAATTCGGTCTATGAAGTTCTACCCATTTTTCATTCAAAAACTGAAATTAAAGGATGAAATTAAGAGGAGATTCATGGAAATTAGTCTAAGTTGAGCGAGAAGCACTTACCCAAGTTTTCCAGGTAAAAATCTCTTCAAAAATCGCCAAGAATCAAGCTTTAGAAGTCAAAATGTGAATAAATGGTGAAACCCTCGAGTCTGGGAATTAAATCTGTCTGCCTAGTGATTTGTTCTATGCGATTGCAAGAGGAGGAATGCGATCAAATAGAAGCCCAAAAATAAGCCTATGCGATCGCAGGATGGGTAATGCGATTGCAGAAGAGGGAGACATATAACTATGCGATCGCGAATAAGGCTATGCGATTGATAGAAGGAAATTGGGACCCTCTGGAAATACACTATGCGATCGCAGAGGTGATGATTCAATCGCAAAGAAGGAATTGATGCTACCCAAAATTTGTGCTATGCGATCGCGGGAGAAGCAATGAGATCGCATAGAAGAAAATACCAGATAGCAGATAAGCTGTTTAAAAAGGAGGAAAAATGATCCGTAGCCCATCCGAAACACACCCGAGGCTCCCATGACCCCGTCTAATCATATACACAAGTCATATAACCTAACACGAACTCACTCGAAGCTTCAAATCACATAACACAACATCGAAACAACGAGTCAAACCAAAAATCAAGCTTATGAACTTTCAAATCTTCAAATAACGAATCCCATGCCAGAACTATCAATTCAACTCGAAATGATGCCAAATTTGGCAGACAAGTCCAAATAACATAACGGAGTTACAGAAACTTCCGGAATTAAATTCCGACCCCCAGATAAAAAATTCACTATCGGATCGGAAACCTCAAAAATTTAAATTTCGGCATTTCAAGCCTAAATAAGCTACGAACCCCCAAAATACTTTCTGAACACGCTCCCAACACCGAAATCACCTAACGGAACTAACAGAACCATCAGATTTGCATTCTGAGGTCGTCTTCACATTTCTCCAAACTCGGACCATTGTTCAACTCCTAAGCTCCCATCTAGGGACTAAGTGCCCCAGAACACTCCGAATCCTAACGCCGAACATCTCGGCAAACCAAAATAGCATAAATGAACTTTTGGGAAGTAGTTAACAGGGGATCGGGGCGTGAATTCTAAAAACGACTGGTCGGGTCGTTACAGTGATGTCGTGTTCTGATTCCGAATATGTTTGCGCATTTCGGATATGGCTGCCTCTTGTCCTTGGTAGCTTAGGTTTGCTATTCTGTTTATGTATTTTTCAAACATAACGTGTATTTATTCGTACCAGATTTGTAAATTCCAAGTCTTAGAAGCTCATGAGTTGTACTATCAAGTCTTTCGTAAATTTGTAAATATTCAGTTATCTATTCTCCAATTTCATATAATATCTGTTGAGTTATATTTTCGATTAGTTGGTTTACCTAACGAGTTAATTTAAGTGCTATTACAACCGGTGATTTTTGGGTGGTGACAGTCCTAACTGAAACTCATAACTTAATAGATTAGAAAGGGAACAACTTTACCGTTTTGTAGGATGCCTTTCCTAACACAAATAAATACAAAAGGATATGAAAGAAAAAGATGTACCAATATGAAAGATGTATGTATATAATGTGACGTTGAATTAAAATGTGGTTGATATGCCGACCCCCTCAGTCCCTTTCATGATCTTCTTAATTTGGTCAAACAGGAAATTCCCACCTCCCCCACCCCCAACTGCACCTCATCGCACAGTCACGTTCGTTACTGACTACTCACTAGTCTCAATATCTATCCATTCCTTTAACACACTTATTTGTATTTTTATGTTTTCTGCAGAGAAAGACTGATGTTTCAGCTCTAATAACTGAAAGAATGAGTCCCACTAGAAATGATTTTTTTTTTTTTAAATAGAAGGAAAATATGGTTTTTGTTGACGTAGAGAACCTATGCTTTATGAACCAAATTTAGAACAAAAAGAATGGCCAAAAGAAATTATGAAAATGAATGCAATAACACAAGGGTATGTCACGTATAGAGAATAAGGAAGAGCTGTCGTAAGAATTATATTGTTCTGGTGCTCTGATGTGGATTCAAGATTGTATGACGACATAAATGGATTTAGAGTGATTTTTTCAAGTTCGAGTGAATTTATTGCTTCCAAACCAAATAATGCACGTATATATAAAAAAAACAAAAAAAAAAATATATACATTTAATAAATCAACGTTCATTTTAGATTAGTGGTTTTAAATCTTAAATATGCAGCCCCAACAACTTGCGAACTGCTGACCACAGTGGCGGAACTACCATTGAATTAAAAGTTCATTGGAATTTTATTTTAGCTCAAATTCTGCATCTAAATAAATAATTAACCGAAATCCAATATAAGCAGCATTTTGTATGATGTAGAACTCATAAACTAAAAATATGGGGCATTGTTAGGTCCAGATATAGGGTGTTGAGGGCTGACCAGGTCAATAGTTATGTGTCTGGTCAAATGTCTAAAAACATTTGTAGACAACTTCTGACATGACCATACAGTCGTCACCTTTTCTTTATACACACTGTTTCAATCTACCTATACTCCAACTTACTTTATCAAGTCGCTGTTGGGATAAACTTTACTCAGCTCTTATCCTGTTATATCATCACCATTCACCAGATTTAGTCAGTAGTATGGAAATTCATAAAGCAGTTTGACGACTCAACAAAATCAAACATTCCATGTTCAAAAATACACGATCAGATATACTGTACGTACGAGTGTTCGTGGTTCGGTTTGGATGAATTTTTCCCTAAAAGAAAATCAAATCAAGTAAGTTGGATTTTCAAATATTAGAATCAAACCAAACCAATTACGTCGGTTTTTTCTCGATTCGGTTTATGTCGAATTTTTTCGGTTTTTCAGTTTTTTCGGTTATTTGTCATTTTTTCTTAAATATAAGACATGCACTAACACATATTCTGACGACCACATTTTTGACATAAGACTTTCAAATCAACTTCCCTTTGTGAAATTTATTACTCCCTCCGTTTCAATTTATGTGAACCTATTCGACCGTGTACGGAGTTTAACAAAAGAGAGAAGACTTTTGATTTTGTGGTGTAAAATGAGGCATCTTTATTTTGTGTGGCTATAAATCATTGCATAAAGGTAAATTGTTTCCAAATAAGGAAAGCGGTCATTCTTTTTGGCACTAAAAAGGAAATAGGTTCACATAAATTGAAACGGAGGGAGTATTTACTAAAATATATTAATGATAATTAAATCAAATAGTCATGAATAACTTAAGGACTTAATTAAAAATATATTTTTTCACATGAAATGAATTCTTACGCTTAACAAAAAAAATTACCAATCAAACTAGAATATAAAGGTAAAACAATTGTACTAAAAGTGCAAACGATTAACATTTACCATAAATGTTTTGAAACTTTCTATATATATATATATATATATATATATATATATATATATATATATATATATATATATATATATATATAGTGTAATTGTCTTACAAAGGGTGGTCAATAGTTGGTTTGATTCGATTTTTTCGGGTACTATTTTATTAAAACCAAAATCAAACCAAATTTGATCGGTTTTTAAAATTCAAAACCAAAACCAAATCAAACCAAAAAGTATCAGTTTTTTTAATCGGTTTGATTTGATTTTCGGTTTGGATCGATTTTTGGAATTTTTATGAACATCCCTGACAGTATATTTTTGGATTTCGGCTATTATACATATGCAACGACTATTACTTCTATTACCTTAGTTTTATGAAATATACACATTATAGTTGCGTGCTTGCATGTGCAAAAGCAGGCGGTGTTTTATAGACAAAATTGGTAAAATATTAATGTAGGTGAGATTTGATAAAGAAAACAAGGAGTAGTATTTCAGCCTCTATAATTGGAGCTTCTTTAGCTATTTAAATTAGTCTTCAGAGCAAATATAATTTAGTTAAATTGGTAGGTTAGGCACGGTGTTGTGCACGTCAAATCAAAGTAGCCATATAAAATTCATTGAGAAGTAAGTAGTAAGAACAAAAGAAACTGTTAATAAGTTGCAAATAATTGGTGTTTGCCGAGCGGCACGTGGCTTGTATTCCATCCATTGTGAATCAGAAAAAGGTAGTAAAATATAAGGATATCTTATGTTGGGCTACTAAAACATACGTGTGGCTTAATGTCAAAGTTTGATCTGATTAATAATTTTTATAATCGATTTTTTTAAAATAATTTCCTTTCAATTAATAATATTGTCAACTTATTTAATCTATCTTGAGACATTATTCATCTCATGTAAGATTTTATTAATTATAATCTTGATTTTTTTTTCTTTGAGGCAATTGTTATGGAAAAACTCTACTTTTGTGTAAAAAATTAAATATTTATAAATCTATTATTTTTTTTGTTTGTGAACTAAAGTGTTATAAGGAGGTTCCATGACTGTTATATATTTGCCATAATTTTCTTATCATATTTGGTTTTTCTATCTCTTGAAGGAAAAGAACAATATAATTACTTTAACATGGTGTTCCTTTTTGTAAAAGGAAATTATAAATCTCCAATATTTGGCTAGTCTTTTTTCTTATAGGAAAAAGTTTGGACTTCTATAAATTGAGGATCATTCCTTCTCATTCAGTATCATCCACAAGCCATAGGGGGCTTGAGAGTTGTGTTTAGGGGGAGAACTTTACGGCACAAATGTTAGTGTGACACTTGTGTTTGCCTCTTTGTGAGGTTGTTCTCTCGATATTTTTTACTCTCTTTTTATATAGTCGATTGCTCATTTCCGCGATGAACATATGTCAGTTGACCGAACCATATTAAATGATTGTATCTCTTTTGGTAAATTTCTCTTTTGTTGTATGATTTATAGCCGACGTTTAAGGTTTGCTTTGCTAGCTTCCACATGACACCTAATTTTTAGGTCCTAACAATAACTTTGGTCTCGTGGTACGCGTGCACAACATATGATATGTGAATATGATGTGAATTAAGCATACGTCGAACTTATTATCCATCGAGTTTAAACTGTGTTTTATAAAGAAGCACTGTGTCTCATTTGAAATCATAGTGGCATGCACAGAGATAGTTAATTACTTCTATTGAGGTTAAGAGAGAGCTCTCAAATGTTGCCCATAAATGGGAAGAAAAGTCAGCTTAAATTCTGCAAAGGTCGTGATCTAGCTAGTTGGTGAAGTGTAGCATATCCAATCTATCCACTATGAGAAGATTGAAGACTGTACTTTATATCAAATAATTTGCATGAAATTAGCGTCTGGATAAGAGCGCATCACATGTTTGGTACGATATATGCCTTTCAAAATCTAGCTAGTTCTATCTACCTAACATCCTAGGTTAATGGTTATCCACATTCCAATATAGTAGCCAGATTTACAATGGAAAATTATAACAAAGATCAACTTTATACATCCATACTTCCTTTATTTCAATTTATGTAAAGTTTACTTGATAAGACAATTTAATAAAGAAATTAATAAAAACATTACAATTTATGAACTCTACTTCAATATTTATGTGATAATAAATGATCTTATGGAAGTAGATTAGAATCTCCTTGATGGTAACTTGAAAAAGAAAGCAGTATACTTGCTATTACATGTTCAATATATTGATAATATAAAAATATTCTCGATGTTATAAATAGAATTCTATTTATGGTGAATGTTGATATTTAGAAAGATTTTAGGGTTTATTACTTAGTGGCTAAGTCACCATTTTCCTATAAATAGAGGATTTTATTCCATTGTAATTAATCCAAAAATTCAATAAGAATTCTCTCTCTTTCTCTGCAATATTGTTGTTCTTCTTTTATTATTTCATAACACTCGATAGTATATGCTTATTCTTAAATGTTGTCATGATCTTTTTACCATAATTGGTTTTTCTATCATATGAAGGAAATGATAACATATTTATTATAATTGGGTTTTTTTTTCCTGGAAGGAAAATATAATATTTTCATATTTGGCTTGTCCCTTTTCTTGTAGGAAAATGTTTGGAGTTCTATGAATTGAAAATCCGTCATTCTAATTCAGTAACATCCACAATATAGTCATATGGGCTTTGAGATTCGTGTTTAGGGGAGAACTTTACGGAACAACTATTTGTGTGTCACTTATATTTTCCTTTTCGCGAGGTTATTCTCTCGATATTTGTACTCTTTTTTTTATATAGTAGATTGCACATATCCGCCGTGGATATAGGTCAGTTGACCGAACCACGTTAAATATTAATGTTTCTTTTGATATATTTCCCTATTTATGGGTCCTAACAGTTATAAGTTAAATCAATTATTACTTGGTGGATATGTTCACAAACAACTCAATTTTAATTAAAAGGATTATGATATATTCTTTCCCGAACAGCCTAATTTTCTGAAACTTCTGACATTATTTATCCTGTAGGAGTTTATGGATTTTGCTGGAGTTTATTACTGTTAATCGCCTATTGTGAAATATGGTACTATCATAATTCAATTTTTTTTTCTTTCACAAAACATGCTGATGGTGACAATAAGTTACAAAAACTAAAAAGATGTAGTAGCAATCGGCGGAGCTATGAGAATGGGAGTTTATCACAATATCCTTTGCCAGAATATATAGTATATGCATCTGTTTTAAAAGAGGTAAAATTGAGACTCGTCATGTGGTGGAGCACTCATAAAATGTTCCTTGATTTATGTGTGAGGTTTAATTCCATGAGACTTACGTTTCGACCGCAGGGGCTTATGCTCCAGACACGCCCAACGTCCAACATATATATTGGGCTCGCATTATAAAACTTTATGTAATTATGTATAACTAACCTTGTAAACTTTCAAATTTTCTTAATAATTCGTTGACTATTCAAAATTATTTTTTTTCTCAATTATAAATCATTAAGTTGAGTGTATTTTATGGTATATTAAGAAAAAATTTATTGCACATTATCTACTAAGACTGCTATGAAATTTTTAAATGACTCTTTCATTTAAAAGCATTTATTTATTAAATTATGTCTTTATGTATAATAGTCTATATTTTCTTATAATTATTTTCCTAAATATTACTTTTTTCACGTTTACGAGATACAATACTTATTAATTTAATAGCTTAGTATTAGCTAGTAACTATTTACAAATAATTAGTTATCATTGTATAGTATGGTGAATTTTGTGTCACTTTATTAACTTATTGAAACCTAAAAACAAATATGCTAGAGAATCATATTTAAATTGTGAATTATGTTTTTATATAAGTTCTCATTCAAATAAAAAGAATATTAAATAAAAGATTTTTTTTTTGTATTTTAAAAAAATATCAAAATCGAAACTCTTTCAAGATTCATTACTCCTTTAGAGATACATACTATAAGATTTCGCTTCGAATACATTACTTTTGATATTTGAGTTGTAACGACATTACAACTAATTTGAATATTATGACATTTGTCATACTTTTATATTATTCATAGTTGAATTATAATTTATAAATATTTTAAATAGATTATTTGTTATAGTTTTGTGATTTTAATGTAATTTTTATAATTACTTTTTATTTTAAATTATTTTTAAATTTTTAAAATTGATAAAATTTAAAGATTCGTGGAACTTACGTCCTTTGTTTCAAGGCTTACTGCTTTCACCTTCTAAAATATTGGTATATATAAGGTAAATTTTATTGAATCATCTTGCTTATTCATGTGTTAATATTTTTTTAAATCTCTTATGAAAATCATATCTGAGTCCCTTGGCCAATAACACGCTCCAACCTTTTAGTAAAGTGTGGCAATGTAGGAGCCGAGGACTTTGTGATACTACACTTCAGATGGTTGACTAGGTATGGCATAAGTTAAAAAGAAAATAGTTAACCTTATACACTAGAAAATAGTTGGATAATTAATATTTTTTAAAAAGATTAAATATGGATAAGAATCATATTATTTATTTAGAAAATAGATAATTAATAGGTCTAACTTATACATTTGTAAATTCTCAAATTGGATGGAAACTAAAAATTCTTCCTAAAATAATTATATACAAAAAATCATGAAAAATATAATTAACCATATTAACTGCCGATTAACCCGTATTTCTTTTTCATATTTGCCACTGTTGTTGACATGTCCCTTTTTAGTTGTAGTATACTAGTATAACAATTGAAAAGCCCCATCTCTCAAGTAGAAAGGTCTGTCAGTTTCTAACAAATTGGTCAAACTAATTAAGAAGTTCACTTTTGATGTCTTTTATTTTGGAGATAAACAATTTTATCCATGAATTTTTTGTGGATAAAAATTTATTTGCTCCTTTGATTTTTCCTCAGGATTATTCTATGTAATTTGAAAAATGAATTAACAGAAAGGCGGATTCGATTAGATTTCACTAAATTGTAAGCTAATTTATTTAATTTATTATTTTTAAATAAAAGACAAAACAAAATAAATATTAATCGACTTTAGGACTTCAAATCAACTAAAACTTTATTTATAAACCATCCTTATAATAAATTGTAGAAAATTCAATTTAAGACTATAAAAGTAAAATTTTACCTTATATTCCCTCCGTTTCATATTAAATGAGGTACTTTTTCTTTTAGTTTGTTTCAAAATAAATAACACATTTCTAAATTTTAAAATAATTTAAAATCTCATTTACCCTTAATGAGAAACTTTTATAACCGCACTAAAGTCATAGTCCCATAAAAATTTACTCTTAAGTTTTTATGATCATAAATTTCAAAAGTATTTAATTTGAAACTAAGGGAGTGCATATTTTGACAAAGCAACATATTTGTACCTAGAGGGACATATGAAATTTTATCCATTCAACTAAATAAGATCAATATCTATTCATTATATATATATATATATATATATATATATATATATATATATAATTTATATATTTATTCTTTAATTTTAATTTTATAACTCGACCATATTTCTTTGTGACTTTTAAAAATGTTAAACTTATTAATATTGGGTACGCGCAACACTAGTATACATATTACTGATAATTATGACGTTGAACTTGTAGTATTAACTGAAGAAGTAGTTATAGAACAGTATGAAAGAAAAGAAACAAAGAAGAAAATCTACAAGCGAAATAAAATACACAAAAGTTTGCTATCTATGGGAATTAGGAGTATCTTATAACTCCATTGGAACATCTGTACAACTAATCCTTCCAAAAAGTTGGACCAATAATTATATTGCTGCAACTTTCTCAAATAGGACCAGTCTATTATCAGCTAGTCTACTCTTATATGCAGATTTTTTGTATTCAAACCACGTAAACTCTTCGTACAAGCTTTCTTCTCCTTCCATTAGTGATGCCAAAGGTGCTATCTTTTCACTCAACGGCGGTCCTCCAAAATATATCATTGATAGCCTTGATTTTACACTGTTCGCCAATACCCTGTGCCTTACACTTTTAAACCTCCCGTTAGTCATCACCTGAAATCAAAATATATTACAGTTAGTTAATTATATTGTACTAACTTTTGAGCCTAGGGTATCCGGGAAACAGTCAGCCTGCCCTTGTTGTTGTTGTTGTTGTCGTTAGGTATATTGTTAGGTATATTGTACTAAAGAAGAAGCTATTAAAAGACCAAAATAACATTGGTTAGTTTTGTTGTGTACCTGCAATGAGTCACCAACATTAATGAAGAAAGAATTTGGATCAGGTGGGACTGAAATCCAGTGGCCATTTTTGAGTAATATTTGAAGTCCTGAAGTGTTGTTGGATCTCAATACTGATATGATTTGTGGGTCAGTATGCTCACCAAATCCAATCAAATTATTGTCACTCAATTGTTGAATCTCAGGACAAGGGGGATAGTGATTGAGCCTGAAAACAGAGTCACTCTTCTCGTCCATTAGAAGTTTACTGAAAACATTCCTCGGATGAATATTTAATCCCTCTGCTAACATTTCAAGAATCTCACACGCCATTTTCTTCACAGCTGACACATAATCATTTACTGCTGTCCTGCAATGAAAAAGATACTCCTATTATTAAGAAGAGATAAATGTGATGTGTATATATTTATATGCTCTGTTTCTAAATTCTACGGAGTATATTTTACCGAATTGTTTCTGGGTTTAGACCTAAAACAGATGCAAACTTATGGTAGTTGAATTCAGAGTTAGTTGAGAGTAGAATGTATTCCACCCAACCAACATCACCATTGGGTCCAATCTTCTTGTTTCCATAGCCAAAAGGATCAGCAGGCCCTGCTTTCTGTTTCTCAGAAAGGGGATAGGAGAAGAATTTGATGGCTTCAGATTCAAGTTTAGTCATGAATTCCATAGGGACGCTATGGTTAATGACTTCGAAGAATCCAAATTCTTCACAAGCCTTAACAATGAGGTTGTTTGAGTCAGGTTTCGAGAGGTCTATCAATGGAACACCATTGAAGAATGAGGATGATTTGCAGTTTTTAACTACGGGGAAATGGTCAATGCCAGGTTTAGTTAAGACCACCATAGTTGCTTGGTGTAGTTTACAATGATCGACGAATAATTATGTTTGACAACAAAATGAAAAGATGAAAACTTGGGAATTACTGTTAGCTGTATTTCTTGTTCCTAAGAGGAGCAGCTTTTGAGGTAATAATAACTTGTATGAGAGTAACTATGTAGTAGTGAACACTTGGATAGAGCTCGTGCTTCCCTATTTATAGAGAAATCCGAGTACCGCCCCCCCACCCCCCTCGCCAGCACCCCCAAACCCAATACCTCAAAGATAATAACTGAAGGATTGCCCTAATATTTCTTGTCTCTTTATTTTGACTTGGTGCCCAAGTATATAATTAAACTTGTACTCACCGATTCAATTTATGTAAATATATTGATTGAACATAGAATTTAAAAAAAAAAAAGAAATTTTAGAATTTATGATTAGAAACAAATTAAAAAGAGTCAAGAGTATTTTTGTGATTATGAAAGCTTCTTATTAAAGGTATAATTATAAGTTTAAGTCAGATTGTTACAAAATTTTGAAAAAGTTCATTATTTTTAAAATGAACCAAAAAAAAAAAATAGATTCACATAAATTGGAACAAAATGAGTTGTTAATTGTGATACATATTTTTTAATTACTTGAACAAAAATGTATTGTATATTATAAGGTATGTTACACAAATATTATATTATGGATGTCCATTTATTATTCCGCTATAGATAATCTTCCTGAAGAAGATTATCCGTTTAGTACTCTATTGAAGTTTATCTACAAGCATCTGATGCAAGCAGGTTGCAAGTAACTCAATGAATGATTTGCAGCTGCTTCTTATTAAACAGGCAGGTTGCGAGCAGCTCATGCAGATAGCTTACAAACAGCTCAAAAAAAGCTTTGCAGCTGCTTCCCAAAAAGCCTTGCAGCTACTTCCTAAAAAGCCTCCCAGCTGCTTCCTTTCTTCTAAAAATAATAGATGTTTCAGTTCATTATATACATCACTTTAATATTGAATAATTTATCAACCTCTTTTTACACTTGTTCAGTATATTAACTTTACCGTCTTTATTTTTATAACAAGGTACATATGCACATAAAAAGTTTAATTGTAATTGATATTTACATCAAAAAAGAATAAATGCTAATATAATTTTATTTTTTCATACATTTATTACTCTAAGTTATTCACAATTAATTATATACTAGTATCATTTTAGCTTTTAACTGTTTTTGTTAGTCTAGTGTAAACATAAGGAGCTGAGAAATATTTACCCAAGACTGGTTGTTGCCTCTCGGAATTCGTTTTCTCATGAGCATAAGACGCAATACCACTATTTTATGTCTTCGTTGTCAGATAAACATAGAATTTAATATTAAAAGACATTCTCTAGTCAATATATATGTCAAAGTACCTGATCAATTACGAAATTTGGGAGGGGTTTAAAAAAAAAAATAATAGATGTAATTTGCAGTAAAAAGAATATAATTGAAGTACAGTTGCAAAAGGTAACTGCCCAAATTTAAAAGCTTAAATCTAATTTTGAAATGAACTAATTTTCTTGACCATTTAAAAGTTGTTTAATCTTTGTCCCATCATTGATTCTTAACATTATTTCGAGCACACTAATTAGGATTCTGAGTGTCTATTTGTAAACTTTTAGGGGGGAAAGTGGGTTAAATCTATAGAGAAAATCACTTTTTCAAACTTGGAAATTTTTACAATGAAAATTGTTCTCTTTTTTTGTTAAAAGGATAAATATATTAGAAATGTTAAGTAATTACATAAGAGTTTGTGGGATGCATAAACTGCATCGGATTAGTACCTACTACATCATACATACTATTTAAACTAGACCTAGAAGAACTATTTCAACTTAACATACTAGTAGCTAACATAGTCGATGGTTTACATAATCTTCTACTCAACATTCCTGCCTGATCGATAAGAAGTTAACACAAAATTCGGAGGACTTGAAAAAATTGTAGTATATGTCTCTACATGTGATGCTCCATACTTGGCTAAACAGTTTGCTACATCATTTTGCTCCCTGTAGATTATTTGTAGCTCTGGATCGTACAATTGATGGAGTAGTTTGTGAAAGTCGAAAGAAGGAAAAAAAATTAATTGAAGGTCAATCTTGGCAAGGGACCAAATAGAAGAAGTAGTTTTCGTTAAAAAATTAAGTGATATTGCTTGTATGGTTTAGTAAGCTTTGGTAACGAATGTGTCCTAGATGACATTATCTACAGTTGTAATGACTTAGAATCCTATTTAGCTATAATATAATATTTCCTGTTTTCGTTAAGAAAAGAGACTTCTCCGTGTCATCACATTCATAGTATTCATATCCGACACACCTCAACTTAGAACATTACTATTCTCAACTAGACTTACTCTTCAATTAACTTCCACTTTTGCTAAATACATCTTTTCATATCCCGGGAAGAAGAAGAAAAAAGAGAAAATTTCGTTGAAGTGGAATTGTCTCTCTTAACAAAGCTAAGTGTATTTTATTTGATAAAGGTTGTTTTTGGAAGACTCTCGGTTCAATAAAGTAAAATTACAATAATTATGATAGAGAAATACATAAAACAAAATAGCAACAACAGGCAGAAAAAAAAAAAAGAATCGACGCAAAGGTAATAATATTGATTTAAAAATAGGGAACACGAGGATAACACTACTATTACAACTAGGGAAGGAAGGACATGTTTGGAAAGGAGAAATGATCGACTACTTACTAACATACAATCCTAATCTTCGGCCTTCACACTCTCATATAAAAGGTCATGTCTTCAGTTATAAGCTAAAGATGTGTCATGTCGTGTCTGATCACCTCTCCCCAAGTATGACCACACATCCATCTTAGTATCATCATTTTCGCAACTTTTAACTTCTGGACATTAGAGGTCTTGACCAGCCAACACTCTGCCCATACAACATGATCGATTTAACTACTGTTCTGTAAAATTTACATCACATTCTTATCGCACAAAACGCAGGATGCAAGCTGCCGCTTCACCCCGCTTCAATATGATGAGTGATATTCTCGTCAATCTTCCGATTTCCTTGAATTATAGACCCAAGATAAATCAAAACTTGGTTTAGATCGATGAATTTGATGCAGAAATACAGAATCCTCTCCTACTCCTTCTATATGAAAATTAATTCTGAAATTGATAGGACAGAAAATTGGTCCCTTTTTTCGAATTTTTGGGATTTGAATCATGAATTTGGTTGGTCTAGATGCATTTCACAGTAGAGTATGTTCCATATTTGCTAGTATCCTACTCTTTCTACCATCAACCTCCATCTCAAGAGCGATTCTACTCACACTTCTCACTCTCTGCAGCTAGCCTAAAGAAATTGACCCAAAAATTTATGATCGGAATTAAAGAACAAAATCTTGGATAACGTACATCTATATTATTTTTGGTGTAATAAAGTTTAACATCATCATTTGATGAGTGAATTTTTTTGTTTGAACAGTTAGCCGAAAGAAATGTTCCATAAAGTTTGAAACAATATAATTTTACTGTAATACTGGTAGTATTTATTAATTTGAAATATTATGATTTTTAATTGTGTGAAAGGTCTATTCTAAAAATTGATCTTCTTGTTCAATTTCAAACTCGTGTCAGTCCACTAAATAATGAATGAAGAAAATTTATGCTTCCGGAGATTAGTGTAATTTTTTAACTATTTTCTTCTATGTGACTGAGCAGACTAATTAATAATTTCAGCTATTTATGATTATTACCGATAAAGGCACATCATCAAAATGAAAAACGTGCTTTTTTCCATAAATCTTGAGAATGTGCTCTCTAACATACAATTAATAATACAATTTGTTAGTTGCCAGTCACCGCCAACGAAGTTAATGACAAGGGGTGCCAATGAATTACTCCTATTAGTGAGGGTCGTTTGGTTGCCGATTAGAGTAATGCACGTATTAGTTATACATGTATTAATTATGCAGATATTAGTTATATATAATATTAGTTATATAGAAATAAATAATGCAAAGATTAGTTATGCAGGGTTGAGTTATGTTAGATTGGTTATGCATGGATTATTTATACTAAGATTAGTTATGCGGTAGTTATATAAGGATTAATAATATAAATATAATGTGAGTATTAGCTTACTTTATTTTATTAACATCGTTAGTATGGTTTAAAAATATTTCTTTTGAACAAAAAAATTACAAGTTTGAATAAAGGGTATTCTTGTCATTTTGTGTTTTAAGACAAGTATTGCTAATAAATATATAAGTTATTCCACCTTCTACCCTGCATAAATAATATGTGGATTCTCTCATAACTTATACATGTATAAATTATGCGGAGAAAAAAAATATGAACCAAACGTTGTATTAGCAATGCTACATTTATGTGTGTATGAGTCAGAATTCGACTTCACGATAATAAATGGAGTTAATCTCGTCTTGAGCTAATCCATAATTAACAAGTGGTATGGCCACTCATTCATAAAATGATTCGACTCTGTTCGATTCAATCTATGAGGGCACGGCCCATTCACCCCCATGGGGACGGTACCTCAGCATGGCCACGACCACTTGCTGCCAGCTCAGAGAGCTCACAACTATAAATACTGAAAGAGGGAGCCTTAGTAAGGGGGCTTCTTCTTCATCACTATTCTCCATATATATATATATATATATATATATATATATATATATATATATAGAGAGAGAGAGAGAGAGAGAGAGAGAACAAACAAGAAATATCCATCTCATGGAAAGGTAAATCATCATTGTAAGGCTCTGAACCTATTCATGGAGAGGCAGACCAAATCAATATCATCAATAAAAGTTGTTCATGCTTCTTATCCTAATTTTGAATGTTTATTATCATTCCTTTTACATGGTTCATGGATTATTATGATTTGCTATGATTTACCTGTAACTTATATATATTTTTTGTATTCATAAGTGTATAACAATTTCTTGAGTCAAACAATTTGGCGTCGTCTGTGGGGATTTCCTAGCAAAACCGCGTAGTTCTTCCCTGGACCAAAAGGAAAGAAACGCCAAAAAAAGGAAGAAAAAGTTCTCTCTCTCTCTCTGATCTCCGACAAGAGGAACTCGAAGATCTCAAATCAAGATCCAAGTTCTCTCTCTCTGAAGACAAGAGGAACTCGAAAATCTCAAATCAAGATCCATGTTCTCTGTCTCTCTGATCTCCGATGGTGCGAGCAAGAAGAAGAAGCCCTCCCCCTTTAAGGAGAATCCCCGTGAGGCATCTCCTACATCCCAAACACGGGATCCGGCCGAAAGCCGACATTGATATATCTCGATCCAAGAGCCACCTCAAGACAGCCTACATGCCCCGATTGGGAAAACAACGCACAAACCGCTCAAAGTCTCAAATCAAAACCGAGCTTCAGCACTTGATACCCACAACGTGAAGACTCAGGCCATGCGCCTTCACCAACAAGTTCAACTACGGTTGAACCAAGACTCTGGCCATGCGCCTTCGCCAACGAGTCCAACTATGGTTGCACCAAGACTCATGTTATGTGCCTTCGACATAAAAAATAACAAAGTTCAACAACAGTTGAACTGGGATTCACGCTATGCGCCTTCGCCAATAAGTTCAACTACGGTTGAACCAAGACTCGGGCTATGCGTGTTCACCATCAAAATTGATAAAGTTCAACAATAGTTGAACTGGGATTCAGGCTATATGCCATCGCTAATAAGTTCAACTACGGTTGAACCAAGATTCAGGCTATGCGCCTGAACCAATAAGTTCAATTACGATTGAGCCAAGACTCAGGCTATGCGCCTTCGCCAATAAGTTCAACCACGGTTGAACCAAGACTCAAGCCTTGCGCCTTCGCCAATGAGCTCAACTACGGTTGAACAAAGACTCAGGATATGCGCCTTCGACATCAAAAATGATAAAGTTGAACAACAGTTGAACTGGGACTCAGGCTATGCGCCTTCGCCAATAAGTTCAACTACAGTTGAGCCAAGACTCAGGCTCTGCGCCTTCGCCATCAAAATTGACAAAGTTCAACAACAGTTGAACTGGGACTCAAGCTATGTGCCTTCGCCAATAAGTTCAACTACGGTTGAACCAAAACTCAAGCTATTCGCCTTTGCTAATAAGTTCAACTACGGTTAAACCAAGACTCAGGCTATGCGCCTTCGCTAATAAGTTCAACTATGGCTAAACCAAGACTCAGGCTATGCGCCTTCGCCATCAAAATTGACAAACTTCAATAACAGTTAGATTGGGATTCAGGATATACTCCTTCGCTAACCAGTTCAACCACTGTTGAACCAAGATTCAGGCTATGCGCCTTCACCAATAAGTTCAACTACGGCTGAGCCAAGACTCAAGCTATGTGCCTTTGCCAGTAAGTTCAACCACGGTTGAACCAAGGCTTAGGCCATGCGCCTTCGCTAACGAGTTCAACTACGGTTGAACCAAGACTCAGGCTATGCGCCTTCGACATAAAAAATAATAAAGTTCAACAATAGTTGAACTGAGACTCAGGCTATGCGCATTCGCCAATAAGTTCAACTACGATTGAACCAAGTCTCAGGCTATACGCCTTCGCCATCAAAATTGACAAAGTTCAACAACAGTTGAACTGGGACTCAAGCTATGTGTCTTTGCCAATAAGTTCAACTACGGTTGAACCAAGACACAGGCTATGTGCCTTCACCCATATGTTCAACTACGGTTGAACTAAGACTCAGTCTATGTGCCTTTGCCAATAAGTTCAACTACGGTTGAGCCAAGACTTAGGCTATGTGTTTCGCCATCGAAATTGACAAAATTCAACAACAGTTGAACTGGGACCCATGCTATGCACCTTCGACAATAAGTTCAACTACGGTTGAACCAAGACTCAGGCTATGCGCCTTCGCCATCAAAATTGTCAAAATTCAACAACATTTGAACTGGAACTCAGGCTGTGCGCCCTCACCAATAAGTTCAACTAAGGTTGAACCAAGACTCAGGCTATATGCCTTCGCCCTCAAATTTAACAAGTTCAACCATGGCTGAACCAGGACTCGGACGGAGCTCCTTCACCATTAGACTTAGCAAAATCCAACCTCCGACAAATCAAGGCGCGGGTTAGGCACCTTCTCCATTCAAGTAAGTACCCCCAACTCGAACTAAGATTAGAGTCACGTAAAGTTCGGCCTTGACCAAACTACAAGGCCGCATGTTTTTATCATCACGGCCAGTAGTTCAACCTCGCCCAAATTGGGACTAAGGCTAAGTGCCACTACTGCCAACCAACGGCTCTGACTCGTTCACCCCGGGTCGAAGAAGAAAAGTCGTCAACAATCAAAAACTAACATGCATACCGAAGTCAAACACAAAGGCAAATAACCCCTTCAAACGCATGCAAAGAAAAACCCAAGGGGGAAAAAGGGAGGCACAAAACATATATAAGGCAAATAATGGAAAAAAGATTTCATTTTTTCATAAAAATAATTGCGGGTCATTCCCTCTTACACCCGGCCAAGGCCGGTCAATAAGAAAAAAGAAAAAAAAAACAACAACAAAAGCCAAGCGGCAAACAAGACAAGTAAAACACTTCCTTTCACTCGGCGCCATTCGCGCCCCCATCTGCGCCGTCGTCAGCCTCTGGCGTCGCCGCATCAAAACCACAATCAATACGGGCCTCACGAGCCCTTTGGAGCACCCCGTCGAAAGCAGATTTGGCCATGATTCCGGCCTCCCACAAAATTTTATACACATCTTGTTAGGCCTCAGCATAAACCCAAAGTTCACGAGCATGGCTGGAGGAAGCGGCTCGGTCCCGTAGGCGCTGATTCTCTTCCTCCAAGGTCGTAACCCGTTCCACCATAACCCGGGCATTCTGCTCGAAAACATTTTTCCGCTCCTCGAGGCTCACCTCCCTAAAGGCTGTGCAGCCCTCACCAGCAACAGCTGGGACTCGCTGGCACGGATAGCCTCTTGCAACGCCTCAGCCGTCGACGGAGCATCATTCACCTGATGGTTCAAGGCTGCAACTTCACCTTCCAATGCAGCCACCTTCCCGCTCAATGCCGCTGCGGCCTCCGCTGTCTTGGCCACGCCCTGGTGTTCACACTCGACTGCGGCCCTCTTTCCCGCCCTGAGCTCTTCGTCCTTCCGACGGAGCTGCTCCTCAAGAGCACTTATCTGGCCAAGTGCCTACTGCAATTGGAGCTCCCGCCTCGCCAATTCCTCAACCAGGTCCCGGCTACGTGGTTTGTTTCTCAAGCGCATGCTTATCTCCCGGCATCGATCCCGGTAGCGATGGCACTTCTCAAATACTCGTAAACAATATCTCCGAGTGGATGTTAGCTCGACGGATGCTCTCCACCTCTAGGAAATAAGACTACAAAACAAAAACAATGGTTATAATGAAAAGTAAAGCAAGGAAAAAAAGAAGCAACCCTCAAGCCAATCATGGCCACCTCATTCATTAGCCCAATATCTATGACGTCCCTTAGCGATGCATTCTCGGCTTTCGAGCATAGCAGCCCAAACTGTGGCACCAAACTCGAGCCTTGGAGTAGTAAGTTTAAATCCGTAAGGACCTCGATGAGGCAAGACCTTCCCTTTGCAAGAACGATCGAATTTGTGAAGCCTTCCCGGAGCATGCGGACGTCCTCGGGGTCAAAATCCGACTTGGATTGAGACTCTTCTCCTGCAGCGCCTCTTCCTCATCCCACCGTTGGCAAGGTAGAGTTGTCCTCCAGAACATCTAGTGGAACGCTTGGCTTGCCAACCTCAGAAACAACTGAGGAATTTCCCCTATCTCAGCGCCGAGAGTCACTAACTAAGTCACCAAAGCGACGGTATCATCATGGCCTAAGCCAGCCGAGGCAACCCACACTATGTGTTTGACCTCAAGGGTAGGCACCGCGGCCGTACCCTCTTCCGCATCTGCTGGAGGAGAGTCAGAGTTAATTACCGCAAGAGGAGCCGGCGTGAACACGACCCTGCACCTAATCAACGTCCTATCCTCCTCATCCGAGGGCGATTCATCCCTATGGCACACAACCCCCGATGGCCCCTCATCCCGAAGTACGACCCGTGGTGGGGGAGGATCTGCCAAAGACTCCACTGATGCCGCGCTCAGTACTCGGCGCGGTACTGGCACTGCAATAAGCCCAACAATTGCACCGGGCCACCGGAAGGCCAATTGAGGAGCTCTTCTAGGATGTGCCCTCCCTATCACAGAAAATAAAAGTTGGTAAATAAAGCCAAACCAAAACAGAACAAAGGTAGAAGCTAATTTCTCACATGTAGCTGGCCTGCGGCCATGTCTCTCCTAGTAAGATGCCCCTGTACGAACTTCCTCGGTATGAGGGAGCACGGCCTCAACCCACCCGCATCCCAGCTAACGGAGCTGGTGGTGACTTTTCAGCAATAAAATTGACACGAGTCAGCACTCACAAATTTGAGGCATAAGAAAAGGAAGAAAAAAGAATACAACGATAAAAGAACTTACGTGCATGGTTCCAAGTCTCCGGGAACCCAGTGGGGCACACCACTAGGTGCTCGGTCGTGATATAGAAGAAGTGTTCAAAAGGGCGGGGGTAGACCTCATCGTCCAGCGCCGCAGTCAGACATCTCGACCCACGAGGGCACGCCCGAAGCATGGAGCCACGGACTCTCTGGGGAGCGTAAAGGCTAAGCACGTGCTGCAGCGTGACCCCCCTACCGGCCAGTTCCCCATACTTCATAAACACCGCCCAGTAATTTGTAGAGAGAAGGAGTGAGCTGACCTGGGCACAACCCGTAGTAACGACAAAAATCCACCACTAGCATTGGGAGTAAATTCTTAAACCCCAACCTGAAGGGATAGGCATAAAAGAAATAATATCCCCTGCGGTCGGTGTAGGCCCTCTCCTCGCTTCTAGCGAGAACGATGTCTGCATGGGTGGGGAATACCCCATGTTCACATAGTCGATCCATCCCAATTTCCCCCATTAACAGGGCTTCATCCACTGGGTGCTCTCCACCATCAACGGTGAAATCAATCGTCGGACCTCCGGGCCGAGATACTACCTCGTCATTCGACATAACTTCTCCAGTCTCTATCTGTTTTACACCTCCCATTATCGGAGGTGGCCCTTCAACTACCCGAGAATTGACCGGAAAATCTATCTGAAGAGCATCGTGGGAAGAACAGCCTGCCATTGTTGATCTACTAAAGAGAAAAGAACAAAATTGGCAAGACAAAGGTTATCACGATCAATGAAAGAAAGGAGAAGATGAATTAGCAGAAGGAAAACGTTTCTTCAGAATAACTCTCAGATGAACAATGAAGATATGAGAAATGAATGCCTCAACCCACGTTTATAGGCAACGTAAAAGGCTTTCGCGAAACCCCATAGCCATCATTAACTACATGACCAACCGCAAAACGGTTCGATTCTGCGAAAACATGCGTCACTATGACAAGCTCCACGAAGCGACTTATCGGTTATCCACCAACGTCTCACCGTCGGAATGATTGCCACGGTCTATAACACTGACAGAGTGTTCCGTGCGCCTTCAAAATTTTGGATGTTACCAGATATGCACCTAGTGTACACTTATGTCCCTTGATCGTACCGCATACGGCCCGTCCCTCGTAGTCGACGGTTACGACCCCAAGAAAATGTGAGGATCAAAATGTAACGAAGTTCGATCTCTCTCGAATCCTGTTAAAATGTCATGTTCCTTCACCGAGAAGAGGTGTTCAGTCTTGATCATACAGCGACTTGGTAACATAATAACAAGACGCTAATAATCTATAAGATTTTGGCCATCACCAAAGAGAATTCGGTCTCGATCGAAGGAATAGTCAACCCCCTTATTTGAGCTTTTCAAATCACAATCGATGAAGTCCGCTCATCGAGCTCGGCCGAAATACGACCTCAATAAGCGGGGGGACTAACTGTATGGGTCAGAATTCGACCTCACGATAATTGACGAAGTTAATCTCGTCTTGAGCTAATCTATAATTAACAAGTGGTATGGTCACTCATTAATAACATGATTCTATTCTTGTTCGATTTAATCTACGAGGGCACGACCCATTCACCCCCCATGGGGACGGTACCTCAGAATGGCCACGGCCACTTGCTGCCAGCTCATGGAGCTCACAACTATAAATACAGTAAGAGGGAGCCCTAGTAAGGGGGGCTTCTTCTTCATCACTATTCTCCAGAGAGAGAGAGAGAGAGAGAGAGAGAGAGAGAGAGAGAGAGAGAGAGAGAGAGAGAGAGAGAGAGAGAACAGACAAGAAATATCCATATCATGGAAAGATAAATCATCATTGTAAGGCTCTGAACCTCTTCATGGAGAGGCAGACCAAATCAATATCATCAATAAAAGTTGTTCATGCTTCTTCTCCTAATTTTGAATGTTTATTATCATTCCTTTATGGTTTATGGATTATTACGATTTTTTATGATTTACCCATAACTTATATATATTGTTTTGTATTCATAAAGTGTATGACAACATTTTGAGTCAAATAATGTGGAAAAAGGAAGAACAATATAACCAAACATTGTATAACTTATGCTAGCTTTTATGTGGAAATTATTTTTTCCCCTTTTAACCAAATAATTTATAATGTTATCCTAATTTTAATACATGTATAATTGCTCTCTAACCGGCTACCAAATAACCCCTTAGCAGAGAGACTTGTTATAAATGTTACTTTCTCCAAATGCAATAAATGTCCAATTTATTTTTTTATTTTGGTTCAAAATAAATGTCCAGTTATGTTATCAAGAAAGAATTCGACTTGTTTTTACAAAATAATACATATCCCTAAAAAGTTTTCTTATTTCTCACATTAAATGTTTAAGTAGGGGTAGTTTAGTCATAGTAGGTATTTTTGTATAAAATTTAATATTTTTTTAATGAACGTACTAAAAGTAAATTGAATACTTATCGTAAACCGGAGGAAATATTGGTTAACTTTTATGCATATAGAGCATAATCAAGAAATAGACGTGTAACAGACAGATAGTCCTACAAAATTTAACTTGGACTAATAATTAGGATCGTCACGGCTATGCTTATTGAAAAAAAACATGGAAACCTCACTTAAAGAATAAAAATGCGATTGATATGAAGAATAAAGATGTGATTTATATGAAGCATTTATAGTATACAAAATTATAAGGGATTATATATGTATTCGATTGATTTTTCCTTTTCATGTAATTCGATTGATTTGTTCTTCAACTTTACCCCTACGTCCTCTCAACGATTTACTTTGGCCCAACGTGACAAATCTCAATCACCCATCCCACACCAACACTTGGTTGGAAAGATGTCATTCGGTTAATTATTTGAGATTAGTTATTCTATTTTCTTATGAAAATAAAAAATATTACAATTCAAAATAATAATTAATTTTAGAATTAAATATTTTATAATTTTCTCCTAATCAAATATAAAATAAATTATTCTTAAATTTTGTCCCGCAATTAATTATTTCTTGTGCATCATATCAAATGAGTCCCTAGGGGTCCGAGTGGTACAAGGAAAAAAGGATAATTTGAGATTATATCTATATTATATTTAATTATAAGTATTAGTTAATTTTTGAATAAATTATACTAAAATAATAAAATTAATTATCCTACATAGAAGATGAAATAGCTAATCCTATAGAATATCTTTATTTATTATATCGTGCTACCAAACGACCCCTCCATGTCTAACATGCATGTAGTATTACCTTAAATAATTCATTCACTTAGTTTGTTAACTTTTTCGTTTTAATTTAAATGACATATTTAATTTTATTTATTAGTCCGTTTCAAAATAATAAATAAATTATATTTAAAAATAATTTAACTTTTAACTTTTTTATTTTATATTATTTATTTATAATAAAAAACTTTTATCGTCACAAAATTTCATGGCCCATAAAACATTTGCCCTTAAATTTGTAGGAACATATATTTCAAAAAAAATTATTTTTTTTCTTATATTTTATGTCAAGTTAAACTAGTTCATTTAAATTGAACTGGAGAGTATAAAGTATTGACGGTGTCAAATTTGGTCACATTTTTAGTACTCGAAAACAAATCCCCTCGTGGCCGACTATAGCCGAGAGCTCTCCGTTCAAGAGCGTGAAACATTTACAGACAACTATAGCTACTGTCATAACACACAATGTTTCCAGGCTACGCACAGTAGTCCTATTTAATTATCAAGTTGCTGTTGGGATAAACTTTAGCCACTTCTTATCCGATTAGCATTCAGCAGATTCAGTCAGGAGTCTCTGGACCAACACGCTCAAAATGTTTTCTACCACAATTTGACTCATCATTTCATGCATGTTCTAAAATACAAATGTCAGATGATCAGATATACGCATAGAACAGAGTTGCTTGCTTGCATGTGCAGGTGAATGCATAAAATTATAAGTATACGTTGATAGTGTAAAAAACTGACACTAGTTTAACATTATATTACCTGAACACTTGCTTTACTTTTCTGAGAATGTAATTTTATTAATATTATAATTAATTACTTGCCATTATTGTTGGGTTTTATATATAATAATATAAGAGCTGTGTTATGGAAAATGGAGCAAAAGATTTGGAGGAAAACAAAATGTTTGAAGTTGTTTCCTTTACTAATAAAATTTTTTCCATATCGAAAAAAGGAAAGAAAATCTTTGTGTTTATATAGAGAAGCTGATGATAAGCTATAATTACGTATTTTAATCGCTTATTACACTCTAATTTACTGTACTTTAATTGAGGTTGGGCTTTAATCGCTAGTATTTTTCACTAATTGTGTATTTTATGCCTTGTAGGAGTGATTTCGAGCTATATAGATATTATGAAATGCATTCAAGTGATTTAGAGCTTTGAAGTCTGAATAAAAGCCCAAGGAATCATGCCGAGATCGCGTTCGGCGATCAACAGATGATAGTTGAGAACGAAACGGGGAATCGAGCGGGCATATAATGAATTGTCTAATAAAATACACATAACTTTCCCCTAAAAAATTTGATTGGGCTCCACAATATATCGTTGGAAAGCTATTTGAAAGGGCTAAAACTTTCATGTGTAGCATTTTTACGAATTCCCACAACTGCGGCGCATGGTATGGCCCGCCGCGTGCTACGCCTGTGAAAATTTCCTACAGCATGTCAGAATCAGCTCTCTGAACTTTCCCACAAGCAAACCACGAGGCACGTCGCCCCATGCAGTGCGCGTGTGCACATTTTACAGCCAGAGTCCTGTTTTCGCACAGGAAAATGTTGATTGCATTTTCATAGGATATGCAAGAAATAGTAAGGCATATCGTTTTCTTGTTCATAAATCAAAAAATTCTGACGTTCATATTAATACAATAATTGAATCTGATAATGCTGATTTTTTAAGAATATTTATCCATATAAAAATATATATGAGTCGTCTAGTGATAATTCTAAGCGACCTCGAGAAGAAGAAAAGGAAATTATGTTTAATGAGGAAAATCCAAGACGTAGTAATCGTTAAAGGATAACTACATCTTTAAACCCGACTTTCTGACATTTTTGTTGGAAAATGAGCCTCAAATGTTAAAAGAAGCAATGTCTTCCTCGAAAGTACAATATTGGAAAGAGACAGTTAATAGTGAGATAGAATTCATATTGAGTAATCATACTTGGGAATAGGTTGATCTTCCTCCAGGAAATAAAACTTTGGCTTTTAAGTGGGTTTTCAAAAGGAAAATGAAAGCCGATAGTATTATTGACAAATACAAGGCAATATTAGTTGTCAAAAAGGTTTAGACAACGAGAAGGTCTTAACTATTTTGATATATACTCACCGATAACGAGTATTACATCAATTCAGGTGTTAATAGAGCTAGCCGTCGTGTATGGCCTTGAAATCCATCAGATAGATATGAAGACAACCTTCTTAAATGAAGATTTGGAGGAAGAAATTTATATGGAACAACCTGAAGGGTTCATGATTCCCGAAAAAGAAAATAAGGTGTGCCAACTTGTTAAGTCACTTTATGGATAGAAACAAGCACCCAAACAATGGCATGCAAAATTTGACCAAAAAATATTGGCAAATAGATTTAAGATTAATGAGTATGATAAATATGTATACATTAAAAATATTCCAAGTCATACAGTCATTGCATATTTATATGTTGATGATATGTTAATAATGAGCATAGATATTGCGGATATAAATACTACTAAGTGTATGCTTGCTAGCAAGTTTGATATAAAGGATTTAGGAGTTGCTGATATTCTAGGAATTAAAATTCATAGGACTCCTTAAGGACTGGAATTGTCTCAATTTCATTGATGTAAATGTGGCTCTTATAAAGAGTCTAGGTCAAAGCAAATCTCAATTGCATTATGCTCGAGTGTTGGAAAGTTTAATGCATATCATGAATTGTGCATGATCTGATATAGATTCTGCAGTAAGTAAATTGAGTCATTACACTATTAATCCCTACCACACTCATTGGATAGCAATAACACAAGTTTTGGGGTATCTAAAACATATCCAAGATTATGCTTTGCATTACAGTATCCTGTGGTAATTGAAGGATATAGTGATGCACATTGGATCACTAGGTCATCAAAAACAAAATCCATAAGTGCACATTTTTTTACAGTTGATGGAGGAGCAATTTCTTGGAAACCACACAAACAAACATACATTGCTCGCTCAATAATGGAGTATGAGTTTATAGATTTAGATAAGGCTGGAGAAGAAGCTGAATGGCTCTGAAATTTCTTGGAAGATATTTTGTTTTGTCCCAAACCAATGGCTTCTATATGCATACATTGCGACAGTCAAACGACAATATGAAGGGCTGGAACCGTGATATATAACGAAAAATCTCGTCACATACGATGGAGACATAATACCGCTAGACAACTACTCTCTAGTGGAGTAATCACGACTGACTACGTAAAGTCAAAAGATAATATTGTGAATCCACTTACAAAAGGCCTAAATAGAGAGGTGGTTGATAAATCATCGAAGGGAATGAGACTATGGCCAAGAAAAAGTCACTGTGACGGTAACTCTACCTAGAAGACTGGAAAATCCCAAGATCTAGGCTCAAGGAGATCAAACAAAATCATTCATAATAGTTTAACAATTGTCAAATAAAATTTTGGTACTGAGGGTAAAGAGTTAAGATTTTTAATG
Organism: Nicotiana noctiflora; assembly: GCA_032618575.1. Lineage (NCBI taxonomy): Eukaryota > Viridiplantae > Streptophyta > Magnoliopsida > Solanales > Solanaceae > Nicotiana > Nicotiana noctiflora. The sequence goes on from JASVEL010012758.1 coordinate 43,331, forward strand.
GTTTCTAAGTTTGATATGAAGTATATCAAACATTGTGTCTACTAGATGACATGTTTAGGAATCACCTATATAAGTGTAAAGTGTAACAATTCAAGGACAATTCTGTAAGACCAGTTCTCTATGCACTTATAAATTAGGCGTTGTTTATGGCTGAAACGAACACAACAATGAGAACCAAAGTTGGTTAAAGGGTTAATTGTATCACTTATGGCTGTCTAAGTATACACCAAAGTTTGACGGTTCAAAGATATCAAATCTACCAATTGATCGAGTGTATCCTTCATAAGTTCGATATGAAAAGTTCAAAGGGAAATCTACTTATCCAGATGCAATTAATTCTTGCTTGTAAATCACATAGTTTTTCATGCATGCTTATTTTTATATAGCCATTCCCCATTCATGTGGGGTATTTTTAGGTTTTATATAATAAGAGGTGTGAGTGAAAAATAGATGGAAATGAAAAGTTTGAAGTTGTTCCTTTACTAATGCACTTTGTCCATCATCGAAAAAAGGAAAGAAAATATTTGTGCTTATATAGAGAAGCACATCTTCTAACTCTTAAATAGTTTAGAAGAAGTGGTGCCTCACGCCGTCATTATCGTCGCTCGGCTTAGCTTCGGCTTCGACTTCGACTTCGACTTCAGATTCAGATTCGGATTTGGATTTGAATTTGGTCATTTGATATAATTGATTGATAATTTTTTGGACCAAATTTATTTTCTGTTATTTATTTTTCTTTTTCCTAATAGTTTTGCGGATAATTTCCTAACCTCTAAAGGTCATTTTTGAATTTAAAACTCGTGACCAAATGGAAATGTTTTCTACCAAAACAATACCTGTTTTCGCACCTATTCAACCCTGACTGTTTGGCTATAAATTCAGAGGTTTTGTCTCACTTTCAAACTACCAAAATTTGCATATTCTCCCCTCTCTCTTCTGCATTGTTTTCCAAAAGAAAATTTGTAAAAATCATTGTTACTTACTGACGTTTGTTGAGTTTGACGAAGTTCTGTAATTTCCATTATCGATATTATAAAATAGTTGTTTCGTTTTATCCTGAGAAGAATTAATCCAACAACCTTGGGCAACAATGAGGAGATTAGAGCTTTTCTCTCTCAGAGCACATTAGGTGACTAACTAACCTGCATCACCACCAAAAATGGGAGAGAGAGGAAGGCCGAGGAAGAAAAACACCAAAAAACAAACACTGGACCAGAAGCTCAGTACGGATAGCATATGTGTACAAGGAAAGGAAAGGCTAAAGCTAAGGAGAAAACACAAGAGAAGGAGCTAGATCCGGACAATGACAATGAATAAAACAAGCCAGATCTAGGCAATTATCAAAATCAAACAACATCAATAAATTCTATCAAAAAATTGAGCTCAATCCCAATAGTAGATAAGAGATAATCATAGGCAGGACTACTTCAGGAGAAAAAGTTAGCAACAAAAGATATGAATCTAACCTATATACCCCCGGTAATGAAAGATGGTGAAGTAGTAGTATAGTTGATGGATGAGAACATTGAAGAAGAAGACCTAAAGTGGACTAGAGCTGTTATACTCTATGTGGTGGGGAATACTCCATCAATTGGAGCTATTGAAAGATTCTTTACTAATCAATAGGCAAATGTACATAAACCTAAGGTGTTATTCCATAACAATGGCTATTTCATTATCTTGCTTAGTAATAATGAAGAGAAAGAAGGGTGATGATGAATGGACCTTATATAATTAATAGTAGTCCAGTTATCATAAGGCAATTGTCGTAGAGTTTTGATTTAAATGAAGAAGTGTTGAGGAGTATTCCCTTGTGGATCAAGTTTTTAAATCTGCCTCTTAATCTTTGGAGCAACCAAGATTTAAGTAAAATTGGAAGTGGATTGGGAAAACCATTATATGTTGTTGCTTGCACAACAATTGCAGAGAGAATTTCTTATGTCAGGGTTTTAATTAAGATAGGTGTTGCAAGGCCATTGTCAAAGAAGATTAAGCTCTATTATCCTAAAGGCAAGGTGTTAGAGCAATTAGTACACTATGATGAGAAGCCACTGTAATGTCATAAGTGTTGTCAACTAGGCCATATATGCAAGGACCAAAGGAAGCAAAAATAGGATGGAATGATACAAAAAACTGGGGAAGGAATGCAGAAAAAGGAATGGAGGAAAGTTAGCGTACTTGAACCGGTAACTGATAAAATTGATGCCCATGAGAGGTTTATTGAACAATTGGAGGAAGTCTCAATAGTGAAGCAGAGTAATATAGAGGTTGCACCACAATGGCAAGTAGCTCGAGGCAAATCTGCTACAAAGAAGCATGCAGATATTATAAGGGAGAAGGAAGTGGACATTGGTAATGCGTTCAAAGCAATGGTTGATACTGCTCAAAAAATTGTCCAACTGTCTGAAGCCCAAGATGAAAAAGAGAAGCAGAACAATAAGGCTAGGGAAAGATTTTCACAACTATCTATCATATCATGATGAACTTCGTAACATGGAATAAAAAGGGTTTGAATAAAGTGTATAAACAAAAAGAACTAAAAAAATTCTATAGAACTAATAAAATAGTATTGATAGCCATAATAGAGCATAGAGTGAAGAGGAGTAATGTTGATTTTGTATTAAAAAAGGTTTTGAATAACTAGAAATGGGTGGACAACTATGATAAGGCTCCTAGACGTAGACTATGTGTTGTATGTGATTCTACACAGGTGGATTATACATTGATTAGAACCCATGAGCAATTTATACTGGGAAAGGTAACTATAATACAACAAATTATCAACTTTTATCATTGTGATGTTTATGGTTAAGCAAATAGTGCAAGACAGGAAGATCTATGGGGGGAGTTGTTGAAGTCTGTGATTGATATAAGGAGTCATTGTCTCATAATGGGTGATTTTAATACCATTCTTACAAGTGAAGATAGATTTAATGGTAGCCCGTGCAATATGTGGAGACAATGAATTTCAAACAAATTTTATTAGATGCTAAAGTAGATGAATTGAAAATCGTGCAAAGACAATATGCATGGACTAATAACCATGTACATAATAGGATTGACAGAATTCTGGTGAATGCTGAATGGATACAAAATTGGCCTAACATGGAAGGGATGTCTATGAATCATGGATTCTTAGATCACTGCCCTTTAAGTGTGAGTTTTGATACCAGCAGCCAAGCAGGTGGGAAACCTTTCTAATTCCTTAACTCCCTTGCAAGTTTGAATTCTTTTGAAGAGACAGTTCAACTCAATTGGATACCCAGAAATGGTAGACATACAATGCTAATAGTGTGGAATAAACTTAAGAAGCTGAAAGTGGCACTGAATCAGATGAATAAGGAAGAGTCCAATGGAATTGATAACAAGATACATGATGCTAGAGGGATATTAGAAAATTTGCAAAGCCAAATGAGTATCTCAGACCAAGATGTAGAGCAGGTTGAACTGGAAAGAGCTATAAAATTGGAGCTGGAAAAATGTTTAATGGTGGAGGAAATCATTATGAAACAGAAGTCTAGGATACAATGGCTTAATCTTGGAGATTCAAACACAACATTCTACCATCTTGCATGAAAAATAGACAAGCAAGGAACTATATTAGAAGGATAATTAATAGCAATAGGAATCTATTATAGAATCCAGATGAGGTGCAGGCAAAAATCCTGTGTTTCTATAAGGGTTTACTTGGTACTGCGGCAACACATCTACTAGTGATCAATTCCGAGACTATGCAGAATGGATATGGGCTGAGCAGAAGCCAACAACTACAGTTAATCAGACCTGTTAGTAGAGAAGAAGTGAAGCAAGCTCTAATGGGCATTGATGATAACAAGGCACCAAGGTGCAATGGTTACAATTCCTACTTCTTCAAAAAGACATGGCACATTGTGGAAGAGGAAGTTACTGCAGCAGTTCAAGAGTTCTTTGAAAGTGCAGATATGTGTAAAGCTATTAACTGCACAACCGTCACATTGATACCAAAAGTTCAAAATCCAACAAACATAAGAGACTTTAGACCTATTTCCTGTTTCACAGTTTTATATAAGCCCATCTCAAAAGTGATTACCACAAGAATGCAAGGGGTGATGGAAGACTTGGGATAATTGTGAAGATGCTTTCGTACCTGGAAGACTGATCACAGTTGATATACTTATGAGTCATGAATTGGTGAAAGGTTATGAAAAAAAAATATATCTCAAAGATGTATGCTTAAAATAAATATGCTAAAAGCCTATGATTCTGTGGTATGGCTGTACATAGAACAAGTTCTAAAGTTACTTAGTTTTCTTGAAGTATTTGTAAGGTGGATAATGGCTTGTATTAGAACAGTAACCTATTCAGTTATTATTAATGGTAGACCTATTACACCTTTTAAAGCAAGGAAGGGGTTAAGGCATAGATATCAACTCTCACCTTCCTATTTGATTTGGCTTTGGATATCTGAGCAGATCCTTGAAGACACTAAAGGGAGACAAGAAGTTTAGATTCCACCTGTGAGCACATGATTTTTGCACCAGGCAAATAATTCCAAAATTAAAATAAATATGTTTTTGAGTGCAATTACTTGCTTTGCTTGAAATTAGTTATATTTTGTGTATTTGAATAAGTAAAAATTAGAGAAAAATCAAAAATAGTAGTAATTAGTTTGTTAGTTTAGTTAATTAGAAAAATTAGCAAAATAGCTTAAATAGGAGAAAATAAAGGGAAAAATAGCAGAAAAATTGCAAAAAATATTAGAAAATTAGAGTAATTAGTAGATTAGGATTTATAATTTTTCATAAAAGAAAAAGAAAAAAAAATATAAAAGAAAAGTACATAAAAAATAAGTTAATATCAGAAAATACAAAAATTAGTATTGTGTTAGGTTTGGGCTGATCTGAGTTAAAAGAATTGGCCCAAAGTTTTGGCCCAGTGAAGTGGCCCGTTGGTCTGTGGAGAGATTCAATCTCATCCGTCCATCAAGACAGATCTGACGGTTGAGATTATTGGCAGAATTATTTAGGGTTAATTAATTAAGAAAAGCGATCTGGGCCGTCCGTTTAAGTTGATCCAAGGGTGTGAGACCTTAGTCTCATTAGAAGCAAAACGGCGGCGTTTAAGTAACGCCCATTCAAAGCCGTCGATCTTGATCAAACGAGCGGCTAGGATTATCTCGTATATTTTGCCTATAAATAGGCCTTGTCTGAATACGGCCGTTCATTTTACCCAATTCAAAACCCTAAAGCCGACCGCCTCTCTTCTCCCTGTCTTCATCTCCTTCTTCAAACCTCAGAAACCCTAGGCGGCCATGGCGGCCACCACCTTATACGGTGGTCGCCGGCCCTTCTAATACCTTCATCTTCTTCTTCTCCATCTTCTACACCCAAAAACCCCAGAAAATACCCTGCTCTTCATAAATCCCGGTCACCGGAGTTACGCCGGTGACCACCAAAGTATGAGAACCCACCTCAAACCAATGCCATTCTCTACTTCTCCATGAGATCTATCCGACCATATCACTGGCTACCCTCGAATAAGTCCAGAACTTCTCGAATATCCCGAAGAAGGTCGTCGGAACCCTAACTCCGGCGACCCCAAACTCAACCCCAGTCAAGATCCATCCTTTTTACACTCCAGAACATCCCCTGTAACCCATAATCAAAAAAGGCTCCCCTTTTGAGCCTAAAAGAAAAAAGCAGAGAAAAATCGAAGGAAAAGATCTGGAAAAGAATAAGAAAAAGAAAAAGAAGGAATAAAAAAAAAGCTTGAGAGTCTGAGAGAATGAAAAGGAAAAGGAAAGGGAATAGGAAGCTCGGGGGACCGGCCCCGCAAGCTAAGTTCCCGACCCTAATTTGTTTTCTCTGTGTTTTTATTTACCTTCTCTGCTTCTTCATGTTTTACTCGTTTTATTTGCTTGATTGTTCATTTCTTTGCCTGTTTGTTCATGTTCTCTTGCCTTTCATCTTATGTTTCTGTGTGTTCTTTTCTATTCTGTAGATTTTCTAAGTCTAATGTTTCATCTGTTAGTTTAGGTTTTGTCTTAACTTGTTCATCTTCCGTATTTTGTTCCCGTTTGTCTGTTCATCCTCTCTTGTTCCATATCTTTCATCTTGTGTATTTTCGCATGCTTTGACCTGTTCTTTCAAGATTATGATTAGTACTAGGGTTCTATTTCCACTTCATCCTCATATGTGTGTTCTGTTTCTGCTGAGTACACTGGTTCTTGATTGATTGGCTTGCAAATATCATGACTATCTGTCTTCTCTGTTTTCTTTTGGCATAATTAGTTCAATTGTTCTCTTTTAGTATTCTGTGGCTGGTAGTTTTATGTTGATGTCCCAATGTTTCTTTGTCTACTATAGTATTGAGGTCCCTCACCTTGTAGTTTTCAGTAGTCCTTCTGTCATCTTGCATGTTTTGATTCTGATACTATGTTTAATTGTCACTTAGCTTTGCATTAGATTACTTTTGTTGGCTTACAGTATCTCTACTGTTTCTCTTTCTGTATCTTCTTATGTTTAGTCTTGGTAAAAGCTTGGCTATCTCTGTTCATCTCTTATATCAAGTTATCTGGGGTTCACTTCTTTGCTCACATTCTGATTCATGCAAGTCTAGTATTCTTGTCATATCATCTCTATTATGTTTTATTTGATGAATGGGTATGCCAATTTGGGGTCTGATTCTCTTCATGTTACCCTCATATGATAGACTTAGGTTTCTCTTTTCACTGTTTCTCCATGCTTTTCTTGTCATCATCTTCATCTCATTTGTCATACACTTGTGCTAGATTTAGGAATGTTATTCTTTGCTTCTTCATGGTTTTCCTATGCTTTATCCCCACTCTTAACATGCATATATCAAGCTAGGGTAGCACTTAAAAATGAATCTTAATCACCCTGCTTAGGTTAGTTGAACCATGTTGATTGGTTTCTGGGAATTCAGTGTCTATATCCATAAATGCTAAGTGTTGTAGGGTTTTTCAGTATATCATCTAGCATGAGAGGACTGTTACTTAGCCTAATTGATGTTAATTGCCATGTTGCTGCATGATTTCAAGTTATGTAAGTTGATTAGTTGAGATTCAACATTATCAAACCTTACTTCTGAATTTTGATTGATTAATGAACAATATTTGACTTCATGTGTTTATATGTGCAATTATATGCTGAAATGGTTAAGTTTGCAATAGTTTTATGTTAAGTATGAACACTGTTGATGTCTATTATGCTTAGGAAGATTGGTTATAGCTGTTAGTACTAGTTCCATGAAAGTGGTTAGTTTTGAAATAGGACTAAAACTGAAAATGATCATAATTAGGCTATAGGTTTAATAGTTGGCCTAAGAATGGTCAACCTTGCAAAGGGTTGACCAATTCCGTGAGCCCTAACACACAGCTCACTGTTTAACAGTGGCTGGTTGTGCAAAGGGCTATGTCTGCAAATGCAGACTAGCCCAGGCTCTATATTGAGCCCTGAACAGCAAAGTGGCCAAACCTGTAAAAGTTTTGGGGCCTAGCTGTTCAGTATATGGCTTTAATAGCCCAAGCTAAGTCTCAACTTGAGACTGGCTAACTTTTAAATAGGTTAAGCATAACAATAAAACAGGCTATGCCTGCAAGTAGCTTTAATTAAGAATAAATTGGTCTTAATTGACTGAAATTAGTTTAAAAGTGGCTAAAATTAAAATAGTTCTTAGAAATAAATCTGGCCAGCCCTTAAATACTAATACCAGGGCTGACTATTAGTTAAATAGGTTCAAATCAAGCTGAAATCTGCCCTAGGTAAGTTAGTAAATCAGCAGTGCTCTTAGGGGCACAATTGGGTATTGAAAAGGTAAAATAGTAACTAGTAAGAACTTAGGAGGGTAATAGGGACATTCATGCTCCCGATTTCTGCAATTTTGCAGAGATTTAGGGGTATAATGGTCTCCTAAAAATGGGAAATCTGTAAAAATCTCAAACCCCTAAGGTCATACTAGTAAAAGGCCCTAAAAGGAATCTTTTAGAACCTTCCAGCACATGCTGGAAGGGTCTTTGGTAACTGAAAATAGGACTAAAGTGTAGAATAGGTAATTTTAGGAGGGGAGAAGTGGGATTAATCCCATACTTCCTCCCCAAGTAATCAGCCCTAAAGGATAGCTATAAATACACCTTCAAAGAGTTGAAAAAAGGGGGATTCCACTGTAGAACAATCTGAGCTAATATTTGGAGTTCAAAGCTGAAGCAATCTAAAAAATACATAGGCTATTATAATTAGCAATAGAACAGAGAATTTTCTGGGTTTTTCTATCGGATTCCATTGGGTTATCTACTTGGGTCTTCTCTGTTTACTGTGGATTTTGCTACTGCTGTGTGCTATGTTTCTTTCTCTTCACTGTTGCATTCACTGCTGTTTCAATCACTGCTGTTGCTTACTTCTTCTCCCCTAGAACTCATCGATTTCTCTGTTTCATCTAGGTACATTTCTTTATGAATGATGCTGTATTGGCGCCTTTGATGAAATAAAATGAAGATCCAAGTTTAGATTCATTGTTGCTTTATAATTGTAGTTTAATACTGTAATTTGTTTGTAGATAGTAGCAAAGAAAAACAGAAACAAAAACAGTGTAATAGTATAGTAGTGATAGTATAGTATAGTAGTAGTATAATATAGATAGTTCACCATTTAGTTAATTAGGTAAAAATCCTTAAAACGAGGCTAAGTAACCATCACACAGGTTTATAATGACGGAAGCTCATATAGGAAATCATCAATAACTTTGGGCTTTACAAAAATTTCGGAAATCATTGTCACTTAGTTAATGCCTTAAAAGATGGAATAAGAATGTTGAAATAGATAGTAACTCACGAATATCTGAGTTCGTAATTTGCCAATGAGCTAAGTTTAAATCATTTATCAATAGTTCATTCATAACAAGTTCTGAAGATTCAAACTCCTTCAATGATTGTTTAAACTGGTGCTTAGTTCATCTATAAACGTAGGCTTAAATTTGCTTAAGTTTTAAAAGGACAGATAATTAGATATTGAAACAATCGGGATTAAGAAGAACTGGGGATATAGTATTAAGTATAAGATGCAATTGAAATTGGTATTGCAAATCACACGCATGTAGTTAATTAGCTCATATTTTTAGTTTATTAGTTTAATCATTTCTAAGTCCTCTTATGTAATCACACAGACCTCTTAGAATTAGCTTTAAACCAGTAACTAATGATATGATCTTTAGCTGTAAAAATGATAGTGATTTATAGTTTCATCAAGCCTGTACAGAGAACTACTGCTTTAGAGTTGTTATTCTATGTATGCGAATCTGATATAAATAAACATGTTGGTGAATTTCTTATTGATCAAAACGTGTGTCTTTGTTCATTCATTTTCAATGTAATTCCATTTCTTTGTCTAATTTTGATTCTAAAGGTGAGCCTGAACTTTGATAAGTAGCCAATTCAACTAACGACCTTAAAATCATGTAAATACTTGGGCCTTAAAGAGCTGGAATAATGTAATATATGTGTAAAGCTTCAATTGTAACCAGGCCCATCTAAATAACGGGCCTGGGATTATAATTGTAATAGCACGCGACTAAGGCAAAAACAATGAATAGCAAATGTAGTTAAACGAAATAGGACCGAACTTAATAAATTAAATTGGGACGAGCCTCGCCCGAATAACACCGGGGCCCCCGTTTAGTAATGATATAATACAAAAGTAGATCCGGGAAAGCTACTAGCTAAGTCCATAGCTTCTCCCAAAAGATTTAAAAGCCGATAGACGTTACTTTAGGGCACGATTTTAATATACCTTCCTATGAACGAGTGTGCACTTGGTGCGACTCAAATCCAAATCTCGGCAAAGCCGAAATACTCCAAAAGTCATAGGCGTACTGGTTGCGGTATGACTCGAGGCGTGTTTCCGCGATGTCGCAAATTCTTAAAAAATAATATTTAACGAAAAGCACATTATGTTGTTAAAATCTATAACTGAGTCAAACAAAAGTCAAAAACGACAGTGGAGCGACCGTGCTAAAACCACGGAATCCGGGAGTGCCTAACACCTTCTCCCGGGTTAACAGAGTTCCTTATCCGGACCTCTGCTTCGCATACATTTCAAAGAGTCAAAATTCCTCGGATTCGGGATTAACCGGTGACTTGGGACACCATTGTCATTCCCAAGTGGCGACTCTGATTAATCTCCAATAAATCCCGAACCGATTGTCCTTAAATTGGAAAAACTCCTTCCCTTATGCTATTTTATCCGTCTCGGGTAATTGAGCGTCGGGGTATACCCTACAAGCGTATTTATACACCTTGCGCATGTTTGGGGTAGTAAAAAGGGAGGTGTGACAGCTTTGGCGACTCTGCTGGGGAATATCAACCCTGAATTTCGATTTCAGGGTTTAAGAACTCGAGCTCCTTAGAACTGCCGTTCGCGTTTTTTGTTTGACTTCATTATATGATTTGAACAACATGCTACGTGTTTTATCGCTTTGATATTATGTGAACTGTATATATAAAATTGTGCCGAAAACCCTTCTCTCTTCTTCCCCGGGGATGTGCTTACTGGTTGAGACTCCCCTTTCTGTTAAAAGTCACCCTAAATTAAGAAAACAGAGGCCGGATAAGTTACAAAGCCGATTGACTCCGCGAGTCACCGGTACGTAGCCCCCTCCTCGATTCGAGTTGTCCGCTCGGGTACACGGTCTAGCAATCTATGAAACCGTAAGATTTTGAACATAGGTCTAGGACGATTATTTGCATCATATCTGACTTAGGGGACTCAACACAGGGGTTGGGTCCGTCTAGGACAGGTGACCCGGTATTGAAAAGACCGAGCATGCTATGTGTTGCATTTTATTGTCCTTGATCGTTATGCGGACCGGCGAAAATCCCGAGATTGGAAAATTGTTGAAAAAGGAAAAAAGAGAGAGAGGGAAATAATGATTTGTAGAAAATAGGTACAAGGAAAAATTGAAGATTTAAAAAAAAAAATAGGTGGAACATTTTTGAAATAAGTGGTCAAATAATTTGACCGAACTACGCAGGTTTGATTCTCGCCATTAGGTGGGATACGTAGGCAACCCTTAAACGGGTCCAACCACACTTTTAGAAAAAGACCAAAAAGATTTTCTTTTCAAATAATCGAGGTGATTGCTATTTTTGGAAATGGCCGAATGTTCCGAAAGGACGACGGAAGGTCTGTTTTTGCAAAAATGGCCACTTCGAAAATTATTTTCCTTTTCTTTCATTCAAAATTGAAAACTTGCATTGAAAAAGATTTTTCCTTTTCTAAATAAAATCACCTTAATAAATGTGCAGGACGAGCACGATGATGAATGAACAATTTTCCCTAAATAAAATCCCTTTGGAGCTGAGATTATGGTGGCAGGACATGGGATCCGATGGCCAAGACTGGGTCAAAAAGTACTTGAAAGGCCTTGCGGGGTTACTTGAAATAGTTCCTCGAGGTGATGTGATCCGAGCGTTGGTCTCATTTTGGGATTCGGCACACAACGTATTTCATTTCCCAGATTTTGAGCTTACCCCTACTTTGGAAGAGATTACCTTCTATATTGGGAAGACCGAGGTTCCGCTGAAAGGAAAATACCCGGTATCTCCGAGGATGGTGACAGTACATCGTTTCCTCGACTCTTTGAAAATCGCCCGGAATGTTCATAATGAAGATCTGGCCAATGGATTTTGTTCTTTAAGCTTCATCTACAACAGGTTTGGACACGTTGGGGGTTTCAACGACCCAACCAACAAATTATGCTGTAAGTCCAACCGGGCGAAATGGGAAGAACACCGGAGGTTCGCATTTTTGGTGGCATTTCTTGGAGTTGTTGTATTCCCGAGAAAGGATGGACATATCAATATAAAAGTTGCCGGGGTAGCTACCACACTGATAGTACAAGAAAACTGTACGCTGGCCCCGATGATTGTTGCGGATATTTATCGTGCTCTGACTGCGTGCAAAGCGGGGGCTACTTTCTTCGAAGGGTGTAACTTGATCTTGCAAATCTGGCTAATCGAGCATCTGTGCCACCACCCTTCATTCTCGAGCTATGGTTCGGCCGATCGGACATGTTTGGAAGAGTTCAATGCGAGGACAAAAGAAGTAAAGTTGCCAGAAGGAGTCCAAGGTTGGATTGTGTATCTTCGATCACTAACTGACGGTCAAATTGATTGGACGTATGACTGGTTACCTCTTGACGAGGTAATATACATGCCAACGGAGGGATCACCGTTTTTGATCATGGGTTTGAAGAGTATACAACCTTATGCTCCATACAGAGCTTTGCGACAGTTGGGGTCGGTGTCAGATTATTCCAAGAGATGGGGATCTCAGTGTGCAAGCTGTGGAGATTGGTCCGGACGGGCAATTCCTGGAGGCAAAAATCCGGCAAATCTGGAACGAGTGCCAAAATTTGAAGATTGATACTTGTGTGTCGAATAGAGCAAAAGGGGAGATATCACCTGGGTACTCCACGTGGTACCGACGAGGGGTTGAACACGAACGTCTTTCAAAGAGACCGCACTTGCAAGACCTGATAGAGCAATCCGAGGAAAATCTGAGATGGGCGGCCAAGGAAAAGGAATATAAAGCCAAAATCGGTCTGTTGGAAGATAAACTGAGAAATCTTCATTTCGAAAGCGGCTTACAAGCAGCATCCGATGAAGGGGAAAAGAAACAAGCTGAAAAAAGAAAATGATATGTTGAAGGCTCAAATAGCTCAAATGAAAATTGCATCCGAGACTCCAGTCCGTTCAGCCCGGGATGAAAAGTTAATTGAGATTCTCCGGCGGAAAGTGAATGACTACAGCTTTGATTTGGACGTAGCTGAAAGAGAGTTAGCCAAGGCTCGGAAGCAAATGGACAAAGACGCCGAGGAAAGAGCCAAGTTTGTCCAACAGCTACAAGGCAAGCATGATGTTGAAATAGCTCAGCTTAGAAAGAAAATGATCTCAGCCACGGCCAAGAGCAACAAGATTATCAAAGATCTTGAGGAAGAAAGAGAATATTGCTACACGACCATGGCTAGATTAAAATTGGAGCTACAACAGGTGCAAAAGGACAACCAACATGTCTTGGACGCTCGCAATCAACAAATAAGTCGTCTATTGCAAGAAAAAGGGGTCATCAGAGAAAAGATTGTTCGTATCGCCCAGTACATCACCCGAAAGACTCAGCTTTGTGAAGATATGACTCGGAGGACTTTTGTATCTGCAGTGAAGTATTTTGTACAACAAGTCATGGCCGACCTGGATAGGCTTCAAAGGGGTTTAGCATATAGGCCCGCGGCAAGGCCGAACGATGCCTCGCGGGCACTAGGTGCATTAATGTACTCTTAGGTCATGCATCGTCTTTTATTTTATTTTTCTTTTTCTTAAACATCACTTTGTAATCAAGGTTTTGAATTATCAATGAGAAAACAAAGTGTTGTTACCAATTCTTTTACTTTATGTCATTTCCTTCATATCCGCTAGGCAAATAAATAGGAGCGTGATTATGAAAACGGCAAGAAAAAAAAAAGAGAGAAAAAGCAAGAAAAGAAAAAGAAAAAAAAAGCAAGAAAAGAGAAAAAAGCAAAAAGAAAAGAAAAGAAGAAAAGAAAGAAAGAAAACAAAAGAGCGGGAAAAGAAAGAAGATGATTGAAGTGAGCAGCGGCCGGGATGATGCATAACGATTCGAGGAAATGTATTTGCTTTTAAAGTCGTTGCATCTTATTAAGCGCTAACAACTAACGAGTGTTGATGTTTGTGAGTCCAGATTTTCTAGGCAACTGGCATACTGGCTACCCACCCATACAACACCAGGTCCAAAAAGATGACAAAGGCTGTATCCCAGGAGATCGAGGCAACCATTGTAGACCCTGCTCACGAAGAAGAGATCGTGGATGTGGCAGGGATGAAAGAAGAAATGTACAAGTTAAGACAACAGATGGTTGAAATGTACCAGGCTTGGTCAAGAGGTCAACCACTACCAGCCTACCCTGCTAACCCTGCATATGTCCCTCCAGCCAATCCTAACCCCGAGCCACCAACACTGAACTCATCATCCACCTACCCCGATTACCCTCACTACTATGCTTCCACCTCCCAAATACCACCACCTCCAGCCAAGCAAACACCACCTCAGGTTCCACAAGTTGCTCCTGTATATGTGGCACCTCCGCCCGCTGTTGTCCACAAATCCTCTAGCGAACCAATGTTTCATATCCAGGATTCTCACTACTACCCCCCGGAGCCTACCTTCAGACAACACGAGTCTCACGCTCCCATGATAGAAGCTAGTGCCGGGCAGGAGGAGATGGCTCGAAAGGTGAAGAGTCTTGAGAACGCTTTCCGCAATATGCAAGGACTGGGAGGGCAAGTAAGTGTAGCCTACAAAGACCTGTGTTTGTTCCCTGAGGTGCAGCTTCCTGCAGGATTTAAGTTGCCCAAGTTCGACATGTACAACGGACACGGGGATCCGGTAGCTCATCTAAGAGGATATTGTAGCAAGATGAGAGGCGCGGGAGGTAGAGATGAATTGTTGATGGCGTACTTTAGCCAAAGTTTGAGTGGATCAGCCCTGGAATGGTATACCCGACAGGACCATACAAGATGGTTCGTTTGGGATGACTTAGCGCAAGCTTTCGCTAGTCACTTTCAGTACAATTTGGAGATCATACCCGACAGGTTATCCCTTACCAAGCTGGAGAAAAGCCAGGAGAGAGCTTTAGAGAATACGGTTTTAGATGGAGGGAACAGGCCGCTAGAGTGGATCCACCGATGAAAGAGGGAGAAATGGTGGATTGTTTTCTGCAAGCTTTGGATCCAACCTACTACGGCCATCTAGTGTCAGCAATTGGAAAAAGTTTCAACGAAGTTGTGAAAATGGGAAGTTTTGTAGAAGAGGGTTTGAAGACAAACAAAATTATGAGTTTTTCGGCTATCAAAGCCACCAATCAAGCTATACAGAGTGGAAGTGGAGGAGTGATGGGAAAGAAGAAGAAGAAAGAAGAAGTGGCAACCGTTGAAAGCAGGCCCTGGAGTCGCAACCCACAATATAATCCACCCAGACCTTACCGCCAACACCAACCAAGCCCGTCAACCCCATATAATCCACCACCACCATCTTACCCGCCAAATCCCTACAATGCACCAAGCCCATATAACCCACCACCACCACCATACACACCAACTGTCCCGCATTACCATCACCCTCAAACCCAAGCTTATCCACCACCACCACCACCCCACGTGTGGAGAGCTCAAGCTCCACACAATGTGTACCATACCCAAAACACATACCCAACCCCTAAACCTTACCGAAACCAGAATAGACCCAGGCCGGACGCTGATTGGAGAAACAAAGCAAGAAGAACATTCACTCCTCTCGGAGAGTCATATACCAGTCTTTTCCACAAGTTGAAAGAATTGGGGATGGTGAGACCAATCGCACCAAAAAATCCGAACCCACCCCCGAAAAATCTTGATTCTTCTGTCAAATGTGAATATTGTTCAGGAACGTTGGGCCACGATACTGAGAAGTGTTGGCAATTAAAGAATGCCATTCAAGATCTTATCGATGAGAGGAGAATTGAAGTGCAGGCTCCCGAGGCCCCAAACATTACCCAGAATCCATTGCCGAATCATCACGAAACAAATATGATAGAACTGGTGCAGGGTGATGGCAATCAAAAACCATCTCAGGCCGTCATGATGATAAAGTCGAGTGACAAGGTAGAGAAAGAAGTTGTGAAAGAGGAAGTAATTGTTGAGAAACCAAAGCCAGTAGTGATGGGAAGTCTAAAAGTGGTAGTGCCAGGTGCAAAGACAACTGTGACTGTGAAGGGTGCAAGTGCAGAGCCAGTGATCATAAAACCAGTAGTGCAAATGCCAATGGTGAATACAAAGACTGTGCCTTGGAACTATAACAAGGTAACAGTAGTTTACAAGGGAAAGGAGATTTCTGGAGAGATTAATGAAACGCATGGACTCACACGATCTGGAAGGTGTTTTGCTCCAGAGGAACTGAGAAAGATGAAAGCGGTGAAAGAAAGTCAATTGAAAAAGCCAGTGTCGGAGGAGGAAGCAGAGGAATTTCTTAAGAAAATGAAGTCGCAAGAGTACTCGGTGGTGGAACAGTTAAGAAAGACCCCGGCCCAAATTTCTTTGTTATCTTTGTTGATACATTCAGAAGAGCACCGGAAGGCTCTTATGAAAATTCTAAATGAAGCTCACGTTCCGGAGAAGATTTCAGTGTGTCATTTGGAGAAGATTACCAGCAAAATTTTCGAGTCCAACAGAATCACCTTCTCTGATAGGGAGTTGCCGGTGGAAGGAACTGAACACAATAAAGCATTGTACCTCACAGTAAAGAGTGAAGAGTCAGTCGTGACCAGGGTATTGATTGACAATGGATCGAGCGCGAACATCTGCCCGCTGTCAACTCTAGGGAAGCTGAACATTAGCCCGGACAGAATCCGGAGAAACAGTATCAATGTGAGAGGGTTTGACGGCGGAGGTAAGAACACACTGGGAGACATTATTTTGGAAGTGACCATCGGTCCCGTTGATTTTACGATGGAGTTCATGGTGCTTGATATTGCCGTATCATATAACCTGCTGTTAGGTCGACCCTGGATTCATGCGGCCAAAGCGGTACCATCTTCTCTACACCAGATGGTCAAGTTTGAATGGGAGCAGCAAGAGATTGTTGTACACGGAGAGGAAAATGCTTGTAATGTGGTAGCACCTTTTGACGGTACCGATGGGGATCGGGGTCCTTGGGTTTACCAAGTGACGGATGCTGTAGAAGTGAACAAAGTTGCTGAAGGAGAAAAACTATCAACCCCGATGTTGGCACCAACTGCTATAATGGTGGCCAGAGAAATGCTGAGAAACGGATTTGCACCGGGGAGGGGATTAGGCAAAACACTGCAGGGAGTCACTCAACCAGCTCAGCTTCCGGAGAATAAAGGTACATTCGGCTTAGGGTTCAAACCCACCTTTGCCGATATCCAAAGAGCCACTAAAGCCAAGAGAAACTGGACCTTGCCCAAACCCATACCCAAATTATCCGACATCTTTATCAGGCCTGGTACAAAATATCAACCATCTGCTGCAGCAAAGTGCATTGAGACCCAACTTGGTGAAGAAATGCTTGGTTTTAGGAAAATGTTCTGGGAGGTGAATACGATTGAAGCAGGGGAAGGCACGAGCAACATGGACGTGCAATTTGTGGGGCCCAGAGTCACATTGAACAATTGGGAAGCTACTCCTTTCCTTATCCGGAAGGAGTCTCGGTAGTTAGCTCAAAATTTCATCATTGTTTCCCCGAAAGTTGTTATTTTCCCATTCCCCCTCATGAAAAAAAAAATCATCACCATGTATCCCGAACATTGTTCGTTTCTTTTATTAATGAAATGCGGTTTTTCCTTTTTCTTCACTTTTGCCTTATTTTTCTTTATTTTTCCTTTTGTACAGTTTTGCATGTGTTGATTCCGATGCCGTGTCATGCGTGAAGGATTCTAGACCCAGTTCTGACAATCACCTTAATATACAAGAAATCGAGAAAGATAGTGAAATAGAATGTGAGGATGAGGAAGCCTCGGAGGAAATAAGTAAGGACATGAAACAATACGAGGAAAAACCCAAACCGAATCTAAGTGATACGGAATCTGTAAACTTGGGGAGCGAAGATGATGTCCGAGAAACAAAGATTAGTGTGCATTTGGAGGCACCCTCAGGGATGAATTGATAAGGTTGTTACATGAATTTAAGGACATTTTTGCTTGGTCCTATGATGACATGCCCGGGCTTAGCACAGATTTAGTGGTACACAAGTTGCCTATCTACTCTGAATGCCGGCCGGTAAAACAAAAGCCTGAGAAAATTCAAAACGGACATTAGCGTGAAGATAAAAGAAGAGGTGAATAAGCAGTTTGAGGCAAAGGTCATAAGAGTTACCAAATACCCCACCTGGTTGGCAAATGTTGTGCCGGTCCCAAAGAAAGATGGTAAAACCAGAGTGTGTGTAGACTATAGAGACCTCAACAAAGCTAGTCCGAAGGATGACTTCCCATTGCCAAACATTCACATATTGATCGACAACTGCGCCAAGCATGAGATCGGTTCGTTTGTGGACTGTTACGCAGGTTATCACCAGATCCTGATGGACGAAGAAGATGCTGAGAAAACTGCCTTCATTACACCTTGGGGAACGTACTGTTACAGAGTAATGCCGTTTGGATTGAAGAATGCCGGGGCAACTTACATGAGGGCAATGACCACAATGTTTCATGATATGATGCATAGAGAAATTGAGGTATATGTGGACGATGTCATTATAAAGTCCAGAAAACAACCTGATCATGTGAAAGATTTGAGGAAGTTTTTCCAAAGACTCCGGAGGTACAATCTAAAACTCAATCCGGCGAAGTGTGCTTTTGGAGTACCTTCAGGGAAACTACTGGGGTTTATTGTGAGCCGGCGAGGTATTGAACTGGATCCATCAAAGATCAAGGCTATTCAAAGTCTACCTCCGCCGAAGAACAAGAAGGAGGTCATGAGCTTATTAGGAAGGTTGAATTACATCAGTCGGTTCATCGCTCAGTTGACATCAACATGCGAGCCAATTTTCAAGTTGCTGAAGAAAGATGCAGCAGTGAAATGGACCGACGAATGTCAGGAAGCCTTTGACAAGATCAAAGAATATTTGGCCAATCCTCCGGTGTTAGTTCCTCCAGAACCAGGGCGTCCTCTGATTTTGTATTTGACGGTGCTAGATAACTCTTTCGGTTGTGTATTGGGTCAACATGATGAGACAGGCAAGAAAGAACAAGCCATCTACTACCTCAGCAAAAAGTTTACATCTTACGAGGTGAAGTATACCCAACTGGAGAGAACTTGTTGTGCATTGATTTGGGTGGCTCAGAAGCTAAAGCATTATTTGTCAGCATACACTACGTACTTGATATCACGATTGGATCCTCTCAAGTATATCTTTCAGAAGCCCATGCCTACGGGAAGACTGGCCAAATGGCAGATTCTGCTTACAGAATTGGACATTGTCTATGTAACTCGTACGACAATGAAGGCACAGGCTATTGCAGACCACTTAGCTGAGAATCCGGTGGATGATGAGTATGAGCCACTGAAAACATACTTTCCGGATGAAGAGGCAATGCTTGTCGAGGAGACGGAGCAAGAGGAGAGGCCAGGATGGAAAATGTACTTTGATGGAGCCGTCAACAGCAGGGGCGTTGGTATCGGAGCGGTACTCATTTCAAGTACGGGACAGCACTATCCCGTCACAGCTCAGCTTCGATTTTTCCGTACCAACAATATGGCCGAATATGAGGCGTGCATCTTGGGATTAAGGATGGCGATTGACATGGGTATTCAAGAGATTTTGGTCATGGGTGACTCGGATCTCTTGGTACACCAAATTCAAGGGGAATGGGAGACACGAGATTTGAAATTGATACCATATCGGTATTGTTTGCACGAGTTGTCTCAAAGATTCCAGTCTATAGAATTCAAGCACATCCCGAGAATGCACAATGAGATTGTAGATGCTTTGGCCACATTGTCCTCTATGTTACATCATCCGGACAAGACATACATAGATCCGCTCCAGATCCAAGTCCGAGATCAGAATGCTTATTGCTTCGTTGTGGAAGAAGAGTCGGATGGAGAGCCGTGGTATCATGATATTAGAGAATACTTGAAAGTTGGTAAATACCCAGAGCAAGCCACAGGAGACCAAAAGAGAGCCATCAGGCGTCTAGCCAATGGATTTTTCTTCAGTGGAGGAGTGGTATACAAAAGGACACTAGATCTGGGCTTATTGAGATGTGTAGATGCGCAACAAGCAGATGAAATTATGATTGAAGTACATGCTGGAGTATGCGGACCCCACATGAGCGGATATGTTTTAGCAAAGAAGATTCTGAGAGCAGGGTACTACTGGCTCACGATGGAGCGTGATTGTATCAGGTATGTAAAGAAATGCCATCAATGCCAGGTACATGGGGATCTGATCCACTCCCCGCCTTATGAGTTGCACACAATGTCAGCACCATGGCCCTTTGTTGCTTGGGGCATGGATGTCATCGGCCCGATAGATCCAGCCGCTTCTAATGGGCACAGGTTTATCCTGGTTGCAATTGATTATTTCACCAAATGGGTCGAAGCTAAGACATTCAAGGCGGTGACGAAGAAAGTGGTGGTGGATTTTGTGCACGAGAATATCATATGCCGATTTGGAATCCCCAAAGTGATTATCACGGACAATGGAGCCAATTTAAACAGTCATCTCATGGCGGAGGTCTGTGAAAGGTTTAAGATCACGCACCGTAATTCCACGCCTTACAGGCCAAAGGCGAATGGTGCAGTAGAGGCGGCAAATAAGAACATCAAGAAGATTCTCCGAAAAATGGTGGAGGGATCCAAGCAGTGGCATGAAAAGTTACCCTTTGCTCTCATGGGTTACCGCACGACGGTACGTACTTCTATCGGAACCACACCTTATACCCTGGTGTATGGAACAGAGGCCGTTATACCCGCAGAAATAGAAATACCGTCATTGCGAATTATAGCCGAATCCGAGATAGATGACGATGAATGGGTAAAGGCCCGGTTAGAACAGTTGAATTTGATTGATGAGAAGAGATTGGCCGCAGTCTGTCATGGACAGTTGTATCAGCGGAGAATGGCCAGAGCATATAATAAGAAGGTACGACCTCGAAAGTTTGAAGTTGGACAACTGGTATTGAGGCGTATCTTACCACATTGGGCAGAGGCAAAAGGCAAGTTTGCGCCAAATTGGCAGGGACCGTTCGTGGTATCACGGGTGTTGTCCAATGGAGCATTATATTTAACAGATGTTGAAGGAAAGTGCGTAGAGACTGCTATCAATTCAGATGCAGTCAAAAGATACTATGTATGATTCCTTTTCAATTGTATGTTTTGTATTTTGTTGTGATTTTGGAATTGAAATGACGAAGGCATTTTATTCTCTATCCAAACACTTTATCCATTGATAACCCCTTTGAGCCTTAATGAATGAATTCTTTCATATCCCTCTCTCGGAATCACTCTAATGCAATAAGTTCTCAATTGCCGGAATGAAAAATGAAATGATGGAAAAATGAAAAAAAATGATGAAAAATGAAATGAAAATTGAAAAAATGATGATGAAAAAAAAAAGAGAAAAAGAAAAAAAAAGACAAAAATCGGGAAAAGTCAAAAAAGAAATCCATCTAACTTATGAAGTTGGATGAACTACGTCTGACTTGATCCCGAAAGGGTACGTAGGCAGCCTCTCTGAGGTTCAGTCACAATAAAGGAAAAATCCAAAAATTCCCCACATATTGAAACTGGGGCAGAAGTTATGTTTTAATAATTCCGAGAGTTGTAAATATGTTTAACCCTCGTTGAAATTTTGAGCCTTTATATCTTTCTTTCTTAACCCGTCCAAAAGCCACGTTACAGTCCAAAGAAAGACCTTCTGATCGATTCTGAAATGATAACGAATACAACGAAGGAGGAGTAAAGTATCGGACAATATCCGTGGAACAGAAAACAAAATACAAAAAGGAAAAATGAAAAAAATAAAAATAAAAAAATGAGAGAGTCTCATCGGTGAAAACCTTAGCCGGCACTGTGAGACGATTGTGAGGCTGAGAGAAATAAAATGAGAGAGTCTCATCAGTGAAAACCTTAATCGGCACTGTGAGATGATTGTGAGGTCGAGAGAATAAACGAGAGAGTCTTATTGGTGAAAACCTTTCGAGGCACCGTAAGGCGATCGTGAGGACTATCAAAAGAGAAAAGGCAACAAAAAAGAGTACCGGTTTGGGTCAAAGGCAATTCAGAGTCAGAATAATGATTGGAACGAACTGGGTCGGAGTTTAAATACATGGCATGGTCAGCGGAATCAGCCAGCAAATACCCAGATAAGTTCTGTCATCTCTCCAAAATACCCTTACCTTTCTTTCATTTTTCTGCATTTCATTGTTTACCCTTTTGAGAGCTAATTACCAGCTCCTGATAACGGAAGTTGAAATAACTCTGGATCAGAAAGAATGGAAGATTGGGGAAAGGAATAAAGAGGCTTGGCAAGCATGGCCAAAGAAAAAGAAAACAAAACAAAAATGGAAAAAAATGAGAAAATACAAAAAGAGTCTGCAAGAGACAAGAAGTCGAAGCCATGCAACATGAAAGAGCAAAAACAAAGGAAGCAACAAGAAGTGGGGACGGCAGATGCCAAGTTGCCAGCGGTTTATATCTAATAAATTTTGTTTCATGCAGGAACAAATTGTCACTAATCACTTTAAAGTGAATGTGACCAATGTGGAAAATTTAAAATACCAAAAAGAGAAAGTCCGCCGAATAAGTGGAGAAATTCACAGGCAAGAGATAACTTGGTAAAAGAAAATACCAAAAAGAGGAGGTAACATATTTTAAATCCATTCCCCAATCCTCAGGCTGAGGGAATATTTTTCTGCATTTGCATTGCACGTTTAAATTTCTGTTAGGCGCCCACCTTCAAATTCGGGAATATTTTCTGCATCGCATTGCACGTTTCAATTCTGTTAGGCGCCCACCTTCAAATTCGGGAATATTTTCCGCATTCGCATTGCACGTTTAAATTTCTGTTAGGCGCCCACCTTCAAATTCGGGAATATTTTCTGCATTTCGCATTGCACGTTTAAAGTTTCAATTCTGTTAGGCGCCCACCTTCAAATTCGGGAATATTTTCTGCATTCGCATTGCACGTTTCAATTCTGTTAGGCGCCCACCTTCAAATTCGGGAATATTTTCCGCATTCGCATTGCACGTTTAAATTTCGTTAGGCGCCCACCTTCAAATACGGGAATATTTTTCGCATTCGCATTGCACGTTTAAATTTCTGTTAGGCGCCCACCTTCAAATTCGGGAATATTTTCTCGCATTCGCATTGCACGTTTCAATTCCGTTAGGCGCCCACCTTCAAATTCGGGAATATTTTCTCTGCATTTGCATTGCACGTTTAAATTTCCGTTAGGCGCCCACCTTCAAATACGGGAATATTTTTTGCATCGCATTGCATGTTTCAATTCCGTTAGGCGCCCACCTTCAAATTCGGGAATATTTTCTGCATCGCATTGCACGTTTCAATTCCGTTAGGCGCCCACCTTCAAATTCGGGAATATTTTCTGCATTCGCATTGCACGTTTAAATTTCGTTAGGCGCCCACCTTCAAATTCGGGAATATTTTCTGCATTCGCATTGCACGTTTAAATTTCGTTAGGCGCCCACCTTCAAATTCGGGAATATTTTCTGCATTCGCATTGCACGTTTCAATTCGTTAGGCGCCCACCTTCAAATACGGGAATATTTTCTGCATTTGCATTGCACGTTTAAATTTCGTTAGGCGCCCACCTTCAAATACGGGAATATTTTTTGCATCGCATTGCATGTTTCAATTCCTGTTAGGCGCCCACCTTCAAATTCGGGAATATTTTCTCCATTCGCATTGCACGTTTAAATTTCTGTTAGGCGCCCACCTTCAAATTCGGGAATATTTTCTGCATTCGCATTGCACGTTTAAATTCCGTTAGGCGCCCACCTTCAAATTCGGGAATATTTTCTGCATTCGCATTGCACGTTTAAATTTCTGTTAGGCGCCCACCTTCAAATTCGGGAATATTTTCTGCATTCGCATTGCACGTTTCAATTCCTGTTAGGCGCCCACCTTCAAATACGGGAATATTTTCTGCATTTGCATTGCACGTTTAAATTTCTGTTAGGCGCCCACCTTCAAATACGGGAATATTTTTGCATTGCATTGCACGTTTAAATTTCTGTTAGGCGCCCACCTTCAAATACGGGAATATTTTCTGCATCATCATGGTTTATATATTTAAAAGCCCACACTGGGGCAGAAAAAGAAAAAAAGAGAGGTAGTTTGTTGTTTTGTTTTGAGCAAGTTCAGCTCGGGATCAAGAAAAACAAGAAAATCAACAAAAAAGAGAGTCATCAAGAAAAACGAGAAAATCAACAAAAAAGAGAGTCATCAAGAAAAACAAGAAAATCAACAAAAAAGAGGAAGATTCTGCATCACCGGAAAGGGAAGAAGAACAAAAGCTAGATTAGGAACAATTGTAATTGTAGGATCATAGCTTAGAATAGCTTCTTCATTTTACATTTCCCCCCCCCCCGGTGTAATAAGGAGTAAGTGAGCAGGTCTCAACAGTGTCAATACAACAGTGAGTCTGGTAGTTTTTAAAACTGCTGGACCTTCCCGAACTACACTGACCTGATTCCTGTTTAGCCCAGGATATGTAGGCAACCTCTAAAGCAGGGTGCGGTCGTTAGTTGTTAGCGCATGAATGCAACGACTTAAAAAAAACACACACATTTCCTCGAGTCGTTATGCATCATCCCGGCCGCTGCTCACTTGGACCAATTGTGAGCACATGATTTTTGCACCAGGCAAATAATTCCAAAATTAAAATAAATATGTTTTTGAGTGCAATTACTTGCTTTGCTTGAAATTAGTTATATTTTGTGTGTTTGAATAAGTAAAAATTAGAGAAAAATCAAAAATAGTAGTAATTAGTTTGTTAGTTTAGTTAATTAGAAAAATTAGCAAAATAGCTTAAATAGGAGAAAATAAAGGGAAAAATAGCAGAAAAATTGCAAAAAATATTAGAAAATTAGAGTAATTAGTAGATTAGGATTTATAATTTTTCATAAAAGAAAAAGAAAAAAAAATATAAAAGAAAAGTACATAAAAAATAAGTTAATATCAGAAAATACAAAAATTAGTATTGTGTTAGGTTTGGGCTGATCTGAGTTAAAAGAATTGGCCCAAAGTTTTGGCCCAGTGAAGTGGCCCGTTGGTCTGTGGAGAGATTCATCTCATCCGTCCATCAAGACAGATCTGACGGTTGAGATTATTGGCAGAATTATTTAGGGTTAATTAATTAAGAAAAGCGATCTGGGCCGTCCGTTTAAGTTGATCCAAGGGTGTGAGACCTTAGTCTCATTAGAAGCAAAACGGCGGCGTTTAAGTAACACCCATTCAAAGCCGTCGATCTTGATCAAACGAGCGGCTAGGATTATCTCGTATATTTTGCCTATAAATAGGCCTTGTCTGAAGACGGCCGTTCATTTTACCCAATTCAAAACCCTAAAGCCGGCCGCCTCTCTTCTCCCTGTCTTCATCTCCTTCTTCAAACCTCAGAAACCCTAGGCGGCCATGGCGGCCACCACCTTATACGGTGGTCGCCGGCCCTTCTAATACCTTCATCTTCTTCTTCTCCATCTTCTACACCCAAAAACCCCAGAAAATACCCTGCTCTTCATAAATCCCGGTCACCGGAGTTACGCCGGTGACCACCAAAGTATGAGAACCCACCTCAAACCAATGCCATTCTCTTCTTCTCCATGAGATCTATCCGACCATATCACTGGCTACCCTCGAATACGTCCAGAACTTCTCGAATATCCCGAAGAAGGTCGTCGGAACCCTAACTCCGGCGACCCCAAACTCAACCCCAGTCAAGATCCATCCTTTTTACACTCCTGAACATCCCCTGTAACCCATAATCAAAAAAGGCTCCCCCTTTTGAGCCTAAAAGAAAAAAGCAGAGAAAAATCGAAGAAAAGATCTGGAAAAGAATAAGAAAAAGAAAAAGAAGGAATAAAAAAAAAGAGCTTGAGAGTCTGAGAGAATGAAAAGGAAAAGGAAAGGGAATAGGAAGCTCGGGGGACCGGCCCCGCAAGCTAAGTTCCCGACCCTAATTTGTTTTCTCTGTGTTTTTATTTACCTTCTCTGGTTCTTCATGTTTTACTCGTTTTATTTGCTTGATTGTTCATTTCTTTGCCTGTTTGTTCATGTTCTCTTGCCTTTCATCTTATGTTTCTGTGTGTTCTTTTCTATTCTGTAGATTTTCTAAGTCTAATGTTTCATCTGTTAGTTTAGGTTTTGTCTTAACTTGTTCATCTTCCGTATTTTGTTCCCGTTTGTCTGTTCATCCTCTCTTGTTCCATTTTTTTCATCTTGTGTATTTTCGCATGCTTTGACCTGTTCTTTCAAGATTATGATTAGTACTAGGGTTCTATTTCCACTTCATCCTCATATGTGTGTTCTGTTTCTGCTGAGTACACTGGTTCTTGATTGATTGGCTTGCAAATATCATGACTATCTGTCTTCTCTGTTTTCTTTTGGCATAATTAGTTCAATTGTTCTCTTTTAGTATTCTGTGGCTGGTAGTTTTATGTTGATGTCCCAATGTTTCTTTGTCTACTATAGTATTGAGGTCCCTCACCTTGTAGTTTTCAGTAGTCCTTCTGTCATCTTGCATGTTTTGATTCTGATACTATGTTTAATTGTCACTTAGCTTTGCATTAGATTACTTTTGTTGGCTTACAGTATCTCTACTGTTTCTCTTTCTGTATCTTATTATGTTTAGTCTTGGTAAAAGCTTGGCTATCTCTGTTCATCTCTTATATCAAGTTATCTGGGGTTCACTTCTTTGCTCACATTCTGATTCATGCAAGTCTAGTATTCTTGTCATATCATCTCTATTATGTTTTATTTGATGAATGGGTATGCCAATTTGGGGTCTGATTCTCTTCATGTTACCCTCATATGATAGACTTAGGTTTCTCTTTTCACTGTTTCTCCATGCTTTTCTTGTCATCATCTTCATCTCATTTGTCATACACTTGTGCTAGATTTAGGAATGTTATTCTTTGCTTCTTCATGGTTTTCCTATGCTTTATCCCCACTCTTAACATGCATATATCAAGCTAGGGTAGCACTTAAAAATGAATCTTAATCACCCTGCTTAGGTTAGTTGAACCATGTTGATTGGTTTCTGGGAATTCAGTGTCTATATCCATAAATGCTAAGTGTTGTAGGGTTTTTCAGTATATCATCTAGCATGAGAGGACTGTTACTTAGCCTAATTGATGTTAATTGCCATGTTGCTGCATGATTTCAAGTTATGTAAGTTGATTAGTTGAGATTCAACATTATCAAACCTTACTTCTGAATTTTGATTGATTAATGAACAATATTTGACTTCATGTGTTTATATGTGCAATTATATGCTGAAATGGTTAAGTTTGCAATAGTTTTATGTTAAGTATGAACACTGTTGATGTCTATTATGCTTAGGAAGATTGGTTATAGCTGTTAGTACTAGTTCCATGAAAGTGGTTAGTTTTGAAATAGGACTAAAACTGAAAATGATCATAATTAGGCTATAGGTTTAATAGTTGGCCTAAGAATGGTCAACCTTGCAAAGGGTTGACCAATTCTGTGAGCCCTAACACACAGTCCACCTTAAAACAGTGGCTGGTTGTGCAAAGGGCTATGTTTGCAAATGCAGACTAGCCCGGGCTCTATATTGAGCCCTGAACAGCAAAGTGGCCAAACCTGTAAAGGTTTTGGGGCCTAGCTGTTCAGTATATGACTTTAATAGCCCAAGCTAAGTCTCAACTTGAGACTGGCTAACTTTTAAATAGGTTAAGCATAACAATAAAACAGGCTATGCCTGCAAGTAGCTTTAATTAAGAATAAATTGGTCTTAATTGACTGAAATTAGTTTAAAAGTGGCTAAAATTAAAATAGTTCTTAGAAATAAATCTGGCCAGCCCTTAAATACTAATACCAGGGCTGGCTATTAGTTAAATAGGTTCAAATCAAGCTGAAATCTGCCCTAGGTAAGTTAGTAAATCAGCAGTGCTCTTAGGGGCACAATTGGGTATTGAAAAGGTAAAATAGTAACTAGTAAGAACTTAGGAGGGTAATAGGGACATTCATGCTCCTGATTTCTGCAATTTTGCAGAGATTTAGGGGTATAATGGTCTCTTAAAAATGGGAAATCTGTAAAAATCTCAAACCCCTAAGGTTATACTAGTAAAAGGCCCTAAAAGGAATCTTTTGGAACCTTCCAGCACATGCTGGAAGGGTCTTTGGTAACTGAAAATAGGACTAAAGTGTAGAATAGGTAATTTTAGGAGGGGAGAAGTGGGATTAATCCCATACTTCCTCCCCAAGTAATCAGCCCTAAAGGATAGCTATAAATACACCTTCAAAGAGTTGAAAAAAGGGGGATTCCACTGTAGAACAATCTGAGCTAATATTTGGAGTTCAAAGCTGAAGCAATCTAAAAAATACATAGGCTATTATAATTAGCAATAGAACAGAGAATTTTCTGGATTTTTCTATCGGATTCCATTGGGTTATCTACTTGGGTCTTCTCTGTTTACTGTGGATTTTGCTACTGCTGTGTGCTGTGTTTCCTTATCTTCACTGTTGCATTCACTGCTGTTTCAATCACTGCTGTTGCTTACTTCTTCTCCCCTAGAACTCATCGATTTCTCTGTTTCATCCAGGTACATTTCTTTATGAATGATGCTGTATTGGCGCCTTTGATGAAATAAAATGAAGATCCAAGTTTAGATTCATTGTTGCTTTATAATTGTAGTTTAATACTGTAATTTGTTTGTAGATAGTAGCAAAGAAAAACAGAAACAAAAACAGTGTAATAGTATAGTAGTGATAGTATAGTATAGTAGTAGTATAATATAGATAGTTCACCATTTAGTTAATTAGGTAAAAATCCTTAAAATGAGGCTAAGTAACCATCACACAGGTTTATAATGACGGAAGCTCATATAGGAAATCATCAATAACTTTGGGCTTTACAAAAATTTCGAAAATCATTGTCACTTAGTTAATGCCTTAAAAGATGGAATAAGAATGTTGAAATAGATAGTAACTCACGAATATCTGAGTTCGTAATTTGCCAATGAGCTAAGTTTAAATCATTTATCAATAGTTCATTCATAACAAGTTCTGAAGATTCAAACTCCTTCAATGATTGTTTAAACTGGTGCTTAGTTCATCTATAAACGTAGGCTTAAATTTGCTTAAGTTTTAAAAGGACAGATAATTAGATATTGAAACAATCGGGATTAAGAAGAACTGGGGATATAGTATTAAGTATAAGATGCAATTGAAATTGGTATTGCAAATCACACGCATGTAGTTAATTAGCTCATATTTTTAGTTTATTAGTTTAATCATTTCTAAGTCCTCTTATGTAATCACACAGACCTCTTAGAATTAGCTTTAAACCAGTAACTAATGATATGATCTTTAGCTGTAAAAATGATAGTGATTTATAGTTTCATCAAGCCTGTACAGAGAACTACTGCTTTAGAGTTGTTATTCTATGTATGCGAATCTGATATAAATAAACATGTTGGTGAATTTCTTATTGATCAAAACGTGTGTCTTTGTTCGTTCATTTTCAATGTAATTCCATTTCTTTGTCTAATTTTGATTCTAAAGGTGAGCCTGAACTTTGATAAGTAGCCAATTCAACTAACGACCTTAAAATCATGTAAATACTTGGGCCTTAAAGAGCTGGAATAATGTAATATATGTGTAAAGCTTCAATTGTAACCAGGCCCATCTAAATAACGGGCCTGGGATTATAATAGTAATAGCACGCGACTAAGGCAAAAACAATGAATAGCAAATGTAGTTAAACGAAATAGGACCGAACTTAATAAATTAAATTGGGACGAGCCTCGCCCGAATAACACCGGGGCCCCCGTTTAGTAATGATATAATACAAAAGTAGATCCGGGAAAGCTACTAGCTAAGTCCATAGCTTCTCCCAAAAGATTTAAAAGCCGATAGACGTTACTTTAGGGCACGATTTTAATATACCTTCCTATGAACGAGTGTGCACTTGGTGCGACTCAAATCCAAATCTCGGCAAAGCCGAAATACTCCAAAAGTCATAGGCGTACTGGTTGCGGTATGACTCGAGGCATGTTTCCGCGATGTCGCAAATTCTTAAAAAATAATATTTAACGAAAAGCACATTATGTTGTTAAAATCTATAACTGAGTCAAACAAAAGTCAAAAACGACAGTGGAGCGACCGTGCTAAAACCACGGAATCCGGGAGTGCCTAACACCTTCTCCCGGGTTAACAGAGTTCCTTATCCGGACCTCTGCTTCGCAGACATTATAAGAGTCAAAATTCCTCGGATTCGGGATTAACCGGTGACTTGGGACACCATTGTCATTCCCAAGTGGCGACTCTGATTAATCTCCAATAAATCCCGAACCGATTGTCCTTAAATTGGAAAAACTCCTTCCCTTACGCTATTTTATCCGTCTCGGGTAATTGAGCGTCGGGGTATACCCTACAAGCGTATTTATACACCTTGCGCATGTTTGGGGTAGTAAAAAGGGAGGTGTGACACCACCCAAGGTATGCCAGGTTTAACTTAGTACATATGAGATTTGTATATGTCTTACTACTGTTCTGCAGAGGAGATGTACAATATGTACAGATCCTACACCAACATTTCCACCAATTCTCTACAGCATCAGGACTGATTACCAATCCAAATAAAAGTTGCATATATTTTGGAGGGGTGAACCAGTTGACTCATCAACAAATTATGGAGCTACTTGGTTATACAAAGGGAGAATTGCTTTTAAGATATTTTGGGGTGGCTTTTAGTACTAAGATATTATCTACTATATAGTGTGACCCCCTAATAAAGAAGATGTTGAACATGATCCAGAGCCGGACTACAAAGTTCTTGTCATAGCACATACTTTATATTGCCTAAGAAAGTTATACAGTTCATAAAAACTATCTGTTGATGGTTTCTTTGGACAGGTAATGTTGAACCAACTAAAAAGGCTTTGATAGCCTGGGAGAAACTATGCTCACCTAAAGGTTGCAGGGGGATAGAATTTCATTGATGTGGCATTGTAGAATGAAGCTGCTATCTATGAATTGCAATAGAATATTTGTACTAAGAAGGAGAAGCTATGGGTACACTAGGTACCCACTTACTATATCAAGGGCCATACAGTTTGGAGTACAGAACCAAAGAGTGATTGCTGGGCAATCCAAAAGATATTCCAGGCTAATGTGTACTTTGTTGAGGTAGGATTGATTGAAGAAGATGTTCAGAGGATGGTGAAGTGTCCAATTAAGCAAATATACAAATCCTTACAAGGAGAATTTCAAAAAATGCTATGGAGGAAGTTAGTGTGCAATAACCAAGAGCAGCCCAAGTGGATATTCATTTTGAGATTAGCAATTCAATAGAGGCTAGCAACCAAAGAGAGAATGGCAAGATGGGGTGTAATTACAGATCAAACATGATCCCTGTGCAACAAGGAAAATAAGACAATGCAACATATGTTCTTCAAGTATGAGATAACAGGAAAGATCTGAAATGATTTATTGAGATGGCAAGGAATACAAAGAACACAATATGCATGGAAGGAAGAGATTACATGGCTAGCGAAGGTGACCAAAGAAAAGTGTGCAAGGGCAGCAATATCCAGAATGATACTGGCAGTTGTTGTTTATCACTGTTCGCAAGAGAGGAACTTTGTGATTTTCCCGAAGAAGAGAAGAACAGACACTACTTTACTTCATCTTATTATTTATGAAGTATACATTAGGGCAGCTCAATTCTCTTATCTAGATAGAGCAATGACTACATTGTCGTCTGGGGCTTCATGTCCAGTAGGTGATACGCTAGATGCAATTTTGTAATAGATTAGATGATTAAATATTGCTACTTGGTAATAAAATAATTAATTACCAAAAAATAATTGCGAGGAGATTAAATTACTTAAAGAAACATAATTTTTGTTGGGCTCAAAACATTATTCATCTGATCTATTGTCGTCTTTTGTTTCTGGTTGCGTTTTACTATGTGGAAATTATATTTTCGAATACATGCACTAAAAATTATCCTTTAGGTGATTTGATAGAATAAAATTATTTACTTTTATTAGTATGTAGTGGCGAAGCTAGAAAATTTGGCGAGTGGGCTATGCAAGGGTGTTCAAAATCTGTTTTAATCAGTAAATAATATTTTGTCTTATACGTAGTATAATTGTTTAGAGAAAGGTGTTCAATAGACCATCCGTGGGATAACATAGCTTCGCCCCTATTAATGTGTATAAGTTAATTAATCTCGCAGCAGTATGCACTTGCTCGATACACATAAATGTGAATTACTATGGGAAATATTTGATTAAAAGCCTGCCCTCAACCCAATTTCCAAATTAATTTTCACAAGCTCCTATCCAACCCTTTTCTCTCCGATGGTGATAATGTTTATCTATGTCTCTAGCTAATTAATCTAAATGGAGATACATGTCAATTAGACAAAGGTCAACCAAATAATATCACTTTGAAGTTTTAATGTATGATGATGTTAGCTTTAAGTCCTTTGAAACATTGAATGAATGAATGGGCTCACAATAGCTTGATTAGAATGTTATTGATAATGCACAACTCTATTTTTTAAAAGGATAAATGATTGCTGTAAATATAATCCGATTTAAGAGTCCGTAGTCGATTTCTACAAAGAATTAAGATTTAGCTATATCTATTTAATATTACCAAGAAGAAAAGATCGAACAATTCCTAAGTTATAAAATGTTAAGATCCTTATGTCTAACTAATTAACTAACACATTAAAGTAGTAAATTAACAACAAAAAATACTAAGGATTGGACACTAAATTAAGGAGGTCTAGAGCTATGATTTTTTAATTGTCGCAATACTTCCCGATATTTTCTATAATTTTGCCTATATATTCTCTACTGATCACGAGCACTCGACATATCCTAATTATCTCTCAACCAAATACAATAATTTACTAGTCATATTCTCTAAAATTACGCTAGCTAACACTTATTCATCGCTCACTAGGATCACGTCAAAACTTCTTTGTCTCTAATATTGCTTTTAAACTACTTTAGGAGGGTTATCGTTCAACAATCATCTAAATATGTATCCTTTCTCAAGCAACACATAATAAATAGGCACAATCAATTGTTAACTAGTCAATCAATTGAAATAAGCACGTAGTTGAACAAGTAGATAAATCCAAAGGTTAAACTATATTAAAATATAACAAAATTCATCCTCCAAGAGTTCCATCAAAACTCTAGATAACAAATTATCTATTCATAATACTATGAAAAACTATAATTCATAACAATAATGGAAATAGGAAGAAGAAAGTGAAAAACTCGTAGAAGAATTCTCTGCCTTGCTCTTAGTGTGTTCTTGCCTCCCCTGGTGTTGTCTAACCCTGAAATAGTGTGTCCCCCTTCAAAAGGATGTTTTATGATGTGTCTATATCAATTAGGGTTGATGTTGGGCATCTTTTATCACTCCTAATTCTAAAAGGACACACTGAGTTGTGTGTTAGAGTTGGTGCAATGCGCAACTTCTAGTATGCTCCCAATATTTTTGTTTTCTTTTTCTTAGTTCTTTTGCGTGTCACGTCCAGTTCCAACCTCCATAGTTCGTTTTTTTTTCATTTCCTAGGTCAGTCGTGCCTACTTTCGTGCCTAGTTTCATACAATATACCAATTGTGGTACGCTCCCGGCTCTTGCCTCTTTACTTATTATTGTATTAAATCATCCGATTTTTGCCAACTCTCTCCAAACTCATCCACACATAATAAATATGTAATAAGCATATTTTATATTTGTAAATATATAATCTCCCATTACTCACATAAGAAATAATATGAAAATATACTTAAAATAAGTGTTTTTCATCAATTATCACTACCCCATACTTAAATTCTTGCTCGTGCTCGAACAACTTAAATTTTGGCACATCGGCAAGTGACATAATTTCAAAATATACTCAAGCATCATATCAATGATAGTGGTTTACATCAATGCTTAGAACCCCATATAAAGACTCTTTATACTCTCCTCATTTTAAGACCAATGCGAAGGCTATATATATATATATATATATATATATATATATATATATATATATATATATATATATATATATATATATATATATATATGTGTGTATGTGTGTGTGTGTGTGTGTGAGAGACTCTTCTAACTTCCTAACCTTAAAAATTAACTTTACTACATTTCTGTATATGACTAGCTTCTTGTGCCAACTTCTTAACCAATTTTTCGTAAAGCCTGTGCCATCACCAACAAAGTAAAGAGAGTAATAAGTCCGCACACTCAAATTTGAATTCAAGTATAATTTTTGGACTAATATATTAAAATAATTCATCACTCTCGCAAAGAAAATCATAAGCCACCCAAGTTCGTATCATAGGCTTGCCCGTAGTATATGTCTCGACTAATATAAGCTTGCAAGTTTAGGATCAAGTAGAACTTATAGGTTGTAATGTAGGCTAAGGAACATGTATGATATATATATATATAAGAAAATAGTGACTAGCCCTCCTAAATACTTTAATACACTACACATTCAAGTACATTCATGTCATGACCAATTCAATATTTTACCGTAAAACCATACGCAATTAAGACCTTCTAATTAAGCACATAAATATATAGATACTCACTTACCCAAAGAAAGATATGGGAAGTGTCATTAATTTTGTTTTCTTTTATTTTTCCTTTCACTCTCCTTAATTTGGTATTTCTGGCTAGTAAGATTTTTACCCACAAATGCACCTTGTCAGCCTTTTATGGTTTCATTAAAAAGCTACCCAATCTCTTTCTTTACTCATTGAGCGACTTAAGTGCTTTCGGAAGTAAAGAGTAAACAAGATACGATTTAGAAAAAATAGGTATTGGCTCGTAATGTATGTGCCAAAGAAAAAGGTCCGCGAGATAAAAAAGGCTGGCAATGAATAATATTATCATGGCTGGAAAATAGGCTGAAGGGCTAATCAAAGAATCACCTATATCATTGCCTAAGACTCACAATACCTAATAATTTAGATTTAACTCACACACGGGGCAAGTTCTACATTAACAAGGGATGACACAAAGTACAACCAGACTCTCACCTCACATAATGCAGATGACTCACTTGGGACGGTTCAGACTCGACTCTCAAATTAAAGCAACTAGCAAAGCCATAATATAATCCAAAAATTAAGAAATAACAACATGAGTCAATAGACAAGCCCAAGCCTCAAAAGAAATACATATACTCCCAAGGCATATATTCAGTAGTACTTAGTACAGATGCTCTAGTTCTGAGCTCCAACATAAAACATGTCAAAAATCATAGATACTCAAGTTCTCCCTATTCCATTATTAGTTGTAAAAGTAAAAATATTTTTTTTGTATTTCTTTTAGAATTTAGAACCTCAAGAAAACTGAAGTCAATCGTCAAGAAACGTTCAAATATTTATCTACAGAAAAAATTACTATGCGGTTCAAAGAGTCATCCATTGAAAAAGAACCGTGACAATAAAAAAACCAAGAATAATTATTTTTACCTAATCATTTTTTTTATTATTTTTTTTTCTACACAAAAAATAGTACAACTAAAATAGCATAGGAAATTACCCAAACATTCTTTTTACCCCACACTTAAAATTGTGTATTGCCCCCAATGCACACCCATAAATTCAAGAGGGCAAGAAATTCCCTGATAGGTCAAAAGCTAAAGTATTAGCAACTCATGAGTTATTCAGACTTCTCTCAAATTTGGGTCTTTGTATTGGCACCCCACACTTAGTTCTAACCATCTCGCTTGCTTTTTCTTCATTCCAATGGATTTTCTTAACGTGCTCATAGAAAATAAAAAATGATACTTCAAGAATAATACAATAAAAGAAATTAAAAATAAAAAAAAATAGTAAAGTCAGGTTGCCTCCCAACAAGCGCCTAATTTAATATCGCGGCACGGTGTTAACCACTTTTTGCCTCCACCGCGTTTATAAATTGAACTCCTAATTTTTCTTCAAATTTTCTACTATGCTCCAGGGATAGTGGATCAAATCTAACTGGCTCAAGAAAATAATATAGTATTCTGTACTTCTTGGCCTTTAGATGAGGTGTGTGCTTTTGACTTTCTGGCAAGAAGAATTCCAGGCTGTAGGCACTTGTTCTTCATTCCTTGACCCATATATTGGCTCGGATGACTTATTTCCATAACCTTATCCAAACACTATGTGAAAAAACGCTTGGAGTGAGGAGAAATGTGCTCATATACATGAAATTCACGACTGTTAACATCCTCAACACCATTGATACTAGAATCAACTAGATATGTGCCCTCAATGTCCTTGGTTGACTCTAGATCATTTCTATAAAATCGACATCCTCAAATTCTAGCTCGATAGATTGTTGGTGTTCTACTTTTACCTCATCCATTTTCTCCTCAATGTTAGCATCTAATTCACGCCATTTTTGACTACTATCCATAATATTAGTTTGTTGAGCACTAAATGCTTCAACCAGTTGACTCACTTGAACCTCCAGGTTGCAAATAGTAACCTCTTACCTTTGTATGTACAATTATTTCTCATTATTTTATTCCACAAGGAACTTTATCATATTCTTAATTTGTTTCAGGTCATCATCCTTGGGTTCTTCGTTCTTATTAATTTCACAAGAAAAAGTAAAATCGTCAATGTGAGGGGTTGGGGGAGGATGAGAAATATAAGCACAACCATAAAAGTGAACATCTTAAATAGCAAATATATCTTACACATTCTGCACACAAGATTGAGTTGATACACATAATTCATTCTCGAGAATATTTTAAAAATTATGCCATGAGTGATTTCTTTCACAATATGTATAAGGATCAACTGTAGAATTACCAACACCTAAACTCCCATAATTTCAAGATGTCATAATTCTCAAAATAAAAACAAAATAAAATAAAAGACAAACTTGAATCTAGAAATATTTATAG
Source organism: Nicotiana noctiflora (assembly GCA_032618575.1). Classification (NCBI taxonomy): domain Eukaryota; kingdom Viridiplantae; phylum Streptophyta; class Magnoliopsida; order Solanales; family Solanaceae; genus Nicotiana; species Nicotiana noctiflora. The sequence continues at coordinate 80,039 of JASVEL010012758.1, forward strand.
CTAAAATTACACCGTTAATTCTTTGGCAACGGTGCAAAAATTTAATCACTCCCAACTCTAGTCCTAAAAGCGGTCGCTGCAAATATAATCTTGTCTAAGAGCCTGGAGTCGAATCCCACAGAAAACTAATGTATAACTATAACTGTTTAATATTACCAAGGAGAAAAGCTCTAACAATTTCTAATTTATGAAATATTAAGATTATTATGTCTAACTAACTAACTAAAAAATTAAAGTAGTAAATTAGCAACAAAAGATACTAAGGTTTGTATACTAAATTAAGGAGGTCTAGAGTTATGATTCTCTCAACTGTTAGAATCCATCCCGATGTCTTCGATAATTTCTCCTAATTATTATCTACTGTTTATGAGTACTTGATTCTATCGTAATTCTCTCTCCATCAATTACAATAAAGTATTAGTCATATTCTCACGAATTACGCTAGCTCGCACTTATTCACCGCTCACTAGGATCACGCCAAAGCTTTCTTGTCTCTATTACTACTTTGAAACCCGTCGTATTGATTTCTAATATACTTTTAGAGCAACGTTGTTTAACAACCACCTAAATATGTATTCTTTCTCAGGCAACACATACTAAATAGGCACAATCTATTAATGGCCATTCAATCAACTGAAATAAGTACGTGGTTGAATATGTAGATAAATTCAAAGGTTAAATTATATTAAAACATAATAAAAATTCATACAACAAGAGGTTCCATCAATGAAAATAGAAAAAAGAAAGTGAAAAATTAGTAGAAGAATTCTCTGCCGTGCTCCTAGCGTGTTCTTGTCTCCCTGGGTATTGTCTAACTCTGAAGTAGTGTCTCCCCCTTCAAAAGGATATTTTATGATGTATCTATATCAATTAGGATTGATGTGGAGAACTTGTGATCTCTCCTAATTCAAAAAGAACACGCTGAGTCACATGCTAGAGTTAGAACAACGCGCGACTTCTAGCATGCTCCCAGCTATATTTTTGTTCTTCTTCTTTCTTCTTTCGGCTGCCAGGTCCAGTACCAACCTCCATATATCGATGTCTGTTTTTGTTCATTTTCTAGGCCATTTTTTGCCTACTTTCATGCAATGTACCAATTGTGACACGCTCCCACCTCTTGCCTCTTAACTTGTTTTTGCATTAAATCATTCGATTTTTGTCAATTTCCATCCAAATTCATTTCTACATATAATAAATATGTAATAAGTATATTTTATATTTATAAACATATAATATCCCACAACTCACATAAAAAATAATATGTAAATATACTAAAAAAACATGCTATTTTTCTATCATTTATTATTTACCCCTCTAACAGTATCACAAAATGCATGGAGTTGAATTTTGCACCTCATGAAGGTTAGTTCTGAGGTCAGCCAAACAAGTAGACCGACACTTATCTCATCCTCTATATTGGAATTTTGTTTTAGCATTTTAATTCAGTGTTTATGAGACCGAATAAATTTAATTTAATTAGCGTTTTTAAGCACGTGTTAGGATATTTTGCATGTCAAATCGAAGTGATGGCCGTCCAACTTTCAAGAAATCAACAGAGAAAGCTAGCAATAAGTTGCAGGGATATTTGTGGTTGCTAAGCATAACGTGCTTTCGCGGGTGTAAAACTTTTCATTTTTTCTTTTTGATTTCATATTTGGTGTCCGATACCGCTATTAAGGTCCAACTAATTTCAGATCACATATTCCTTAATAAAGGTTACTTTATGATTAATGCTCGAACTCAAAATATTTGACTAAGGATGAAGAAGTATTTTTACTCCACTACAAATCATTGTGGCTGGCTTTTTTTTTTTTTCTATGAAGGCGAATTGATAAGAAAAGGTACTTCCATGTGTAAAAAAGCTCTCCGACCCCTTCCCGGTATCTAGGAAAGATTTCTAAATATATTTCCTTCCTTCCATTCAGGGGCACTCTAAAAGGCTTTGCAACCTTCAGAGCTGGTTGGCTTTCAAAAAAAATCTTGTGAAATCCATGAAACTTAAGTATGGAGGTGGGAATCGTCCCGCTCGCACGTGCGGCTGCGCCAAACGCAAGGGAAGAGTCATATATACCAATACTGACAAAATTTTTTTAGCAGATAATGGAGATATTCTAATCATTCCATAGCGAACTTAATATCCTTATTTACTTGTTGGACATGTTTGGGTGTGGATGGTAAGTGAGTGCCGGCTTTTCAAAGAGATATTTGGATCCATCCTTGCCAACAGGAGAAAGAAATAGGCCATGAGGGTAATGTCGGAGTCTCTGCCTAGCCCTTTACTAAAAAGTTTTCTATTAGTATTAGTGAAAGCTCAATCCCAACTTGACTTTAAACTTTATTAGAGTAAAGAATCAATTATGAAAAGTGAAAAGTTCAAAACACGCGGATGGATATCTACAATGGAGTATTCACCTTAAGTGAAAAAAAAAAATGATTTACCTTTCACGTCTTCCATTGGACAAAAAAAGATTAATTATGTAAAGGAGGATAAGAAGTCTGTCTCATCTTAAAAAGCAATTTTGATGAGGAGATAGTATTTTCCTCGATCGTGATTAAAAAAATGACTATAAAATTCTGCCACAGAAAATGCAGCAGTCATTTGCGCATGTCATGATTTAGTTGGTCAACTGTTGCCCTGCACAATCTACGTTCTTCCACTATGAAATTAGTAGTGCGAAGAATGTCTATAATAATTAATTTGGACGAAATTGGTTTTTGGATAAGTCCGTATCACAACTGACACGTTTGGTAATGTCTTTCATCAAATTTCTCTTTGTGTGTCTGCATCCTACAGTGGTTAATGGTTATATAAGTTGTTTTATATTTATATTATTTAGAAAAGGTGGATTTTTTCACAAAAAAACTCATATTACAGATAGATTATTACTTTGTTGCCACTGCTTTATTTCTGAAATTTGTTTCCTTTTCCACCGCGTATAGCTTTGGCTATCCTGTTTCTTATAAGACGTACATATAATTAAGTTAAGATTGACATGTAAAAGATACTCCCTCTTTTTCAATTTATGTGAATCCATTTAACTGGGTATGCAATTTAAGAAAAGAGAGAAAACTTTTGAACTTGTGGTGTAAAATGAAGCACATATATTTTGTGTGGCTATAAATCATTGCATAAAGGTAAATTATTTCCAAATAAGGAAAGAGATCATTCTTTTTGGCACGGACTAAAAAGGAAATAGGTTCACATAAATTGAAACTGATGGAGTATTTAAACTATCAAGTTACAATATATAAAGTAAGTATAAGTAAACTATTATCGTAAATCTTAATTGTATTGGGAAAAAACTTTTTATGACGTGGCAAGACACGTGAAATATCAAACAACAAATTTTATTATTTTGAGAAGGAGATACGAAGAAGTAAAATAGGCACGGGGTGAAATTTGATTAATAAGGCCTGTACTTGATTAAGAAATCCCGTACCTATTTAGAACAGGTAAGAACGTAATTACGGAGATGAAGGACATCAACAGAAAATAGACACAAGCTTCGTATCGATTCAAGACATCCAGAAGCACGGGTCAAAAAGCACTAGAAGCATGGATATGAAGGCATAAAGGAGTCTAAATTCAATCATTAAATACCCTATACGTTAGAGGATCAGCATTTATTGAAAATGATTGTGTAACAACCTATTTAATGTTATTTATTGCTCATTAAATCTTACGTTTTATTCCTCCCTCTAGAGTCAGCTATAAGAGGAGGAAGTTAAACCCATTGTAACACACAACAATCACTGAAATACAATCTTTTCTATTGTCTATTCTAATTATTGAAAGCCTATTAAATTTTTTCGGTCTCTTGATTATCAATAACCCAATTTTTCTAGTATTTTCTAGTTTTAATCGAAGTTTAATATTTTGGTCAAACATTAACCAAAACACAGAAAATTAGAAAAACACATCAAGTATATAATATAATTAGCTAGTAACTTGTGACCTAACGTAGTCTGCCATACAGCGTTGAGTAGTACTATACTAGTAGTTCATTGGGAAATACGTTTATTTTTGGGAGCGTACTAACATATGAAATTATATACGTTACGTTGCTAGTATAATCCAGCAAACAGTGGGAGAATACCATGATTCTTCTACTACGCAGTTTTTTTGCTCTCGTCATTTTGCTCTTTCAGAAAAAGTACAAGGAAATAAGGAAATTATAGACTCATAAACCCGCGGTTATTAGTTACTTTCTGTCATCACATATTCTGATACCAAGAATACTCTTCGTTCAAATTAAAAAACAGTAACTTCCACGCCAATAAAGTACGTCGTTGCTTTTACCCGGGAAACGTCGGCTTATACATTATTTTCAGGAAAAGAATAAAACAATTAGAGATACGTAGTTCAGTTTATACCAAATTTTTTTTGGTTAGTCTTTATCTCACGTCGGATGTGAATTTTTCATTATGATAGTGGACGTATAGTTATACCTGGATAAAGCTACCTGTGTACGGGCAAAGTTATCCCCATTTTCCGATGAAGAAACAAGAGACGATGTGGTTCATGGCAGGCTCGGGTAAAGTCGAGGGTTCCCCAAATTATAATCCGGGGGACAAATAACACACCAATATTCGGACATGACCAAACATGAGAGGAATCAAGCTTGAGCAAAACAAATAATCGAGACTTAAGGGAAGACGGCTGGAAAGAACGAATGAGGGGCCGAAATATCCGCCATCGATAGGATATTACCGCACGGGATCCGGAACCTAAATAATAAACAATTAAACAAAAATTACCCTTTTAAAATTTTTAAAAAAAAATACCAAAACACCCAATTCGCAGTATAAAACTGCGAAATGTACAAACGGACGTTTGTACATTTCGCAGTTTTATACTGCGAAATACATTAATTTTTTTTTAAAATAGGGGTAACTGCGAAAGACAATAATTTTTTTTTTTTAAAAATAGGGGTAATATGCAGTTTTGTACTGCGAAATGCAATTCGCAGTTTTGTACTGCGAATTGCATTTCGCAGTACAACACTGCGTATTACCCTTATAAAATCCGCCCCCCTCTCCTTCATTCTTCCCACTTTCATTTTCAACTTCAAACAAAAAAATCCCTCGGCCCCCTTTCCTTTTCTCTCAAACTTTTTGTCAAAAAAGAGATTTCGAGGTCCCACCCGTCCCCTTCAAGTGTAACACAAGTGGGCCCCACACGGAGATAGTGTTGGACACGATTTCGGTTACAAAATTTCAGTTTTACAGCTTTAATTTGAGGTATTTGAATTAATTTTATTTTATAAATTACTAGAAAATATGTTAGTGTTAGTTTTATATTATATAACAAAGAAATGTTAATTGTATTTATGTTATATGTTGTATATACCATGTGCGAAATGTTAGCAGTAATTTACCATGTTAAATTTAATTTATAATGTTGGTATATTTATTGTGTTAGTATTAATTTAATATATTATTGTATATCATGTTAGCGTAGAGCCTGTTAGCGTAGAGCTTTGTAGCGTAGAGCCTTATAAAATTTTAGCGTAGAGCCTTAGTATGAATTTATTATATTTTGATATTTTTATCAAGTTGTCATAAATAAAATTATGAAAATATTAAAATTGATATTTACAAAAACTAGGCATTATTAGGTGTTCCCGTGCCTAAAAAATCAAGTCTGGAACATTTTAACAACCATTATATTTAATTTGTAAAATTATACGTAATTTAATTAATTAAGACAATAAAATTATGAAAATATTAAAATTGAGAGTTAGAATAATTGGGAGCATATGCTACATTTACGTGCATAAACAGACTCACCAACATCCATTTGGTTTGGTATACGTGTTCTCTTTTGCACTCTCAGCTTGCGCAAGTACTCCTTGTTACATACCAACTTAAAAGGTTCCGGCGGCCAATAATGCTCAGCACCTAATGGTTGCAACTTCCCACTATACGTGTCTACGTATGCTGCAACACTGTAGTGCTTATCAATGTAGTTTGTTGCCCCATAGCCAGCTTGTTGAAAGCACTTCAATGCATGTGGGCACGACATGTGGTAGATGGTCCATTTCCCACACGAACATAACCTTCTATTTTCATTCACCGTATGTACATTATTGCCACGGTGTCCACGATTACCAGTCTTAACTTCGAAAACACCCAGTTCATTGTCGTACTGAAGAAAAGAATGCAACTGTGCTCGCTTCCTGTACTTTTCGAATCTTACCATGGGTATTGGCATAAATTCAACACCTCTATCCAACAATGACGATGCAGCTGCATGCCTTTCAACAAATCTCTCTGCACTCTGTTTGAAAGTCATGCGGACCATGGCAGTGACAGGCAGTCCACGGGCATATTTCAACAAGCCATTAAATGACTCCGACACATTCGTGGTGAGGGCTCCCCATCGTATGCCACCATCAGCATGCAATGTCCACATTTGAGGGTCATGTTGCATCAACCAAGTATAGGCTCGTGGTTCCATCTGCCGGATTACTTCCATGCACCTCGTGAATTTACAGAGCTGGTGCTCAGTTGCAGCCATCCACATTAAGTCATGCAACGCCTTGTCAGGAAATCTCTTTTGAAAATTGGCCTTTAGGTGCCTCACACAGTAACGGTGGTATGCATGCGGTGCCTGCCATTCAGGCAAGTGACGTACAGAACTTAAAATACCACCATGCCGATTAGATATTAGACAAATACCTGAACGCTGTTTGACAACGTGCTGCTTCAAGTGGTTCAAGAATTGCATCCACGTCTCTTCACTTTCGTTCGCACAAATGGCAAAAGCTAGTGGAAATATTTGGCCATTGGCATCTATAGCAACTGCAATCAAAAGCTTAATATCATACTTTCCATAGACATGAGTACCGTCTATGGAAATTACAGAACGAGAATGCACAAAACCATCTATTGCTGGTTTAAACGACCAAAATAGATAGTTGAATATAAATTCCGGACTGCCAGGACTTCGCTCGCGCCTCCATTCAACAATAGTACCGGGGTTAAATTGTTGCAGTGCAGCCATGTACCTGGGAAGATTTGAAAAGGACTTATCCCAGTCGCCATAAATTAGTTCAAAGGCACGTTTGCGACCAAGATATGTCTTTCTTTTAGTTATAGTACAACCATATTCCTTGTGGACAGCTGTAATACACTCTTTAATCTTAAATCTAATAGACACTTCCAAAAATGGAACCAAGACAAGGTAAATCAAGTCAACATCCAGGTTGAAGTGGTTCTCATTGAATGTGTCCATTTCACATCTATGATCGCTAATAAATTTACCAACTTTCCACAAACCTGATTTTTTCTTTGTAGCACGGAGCATCCAGTGACAGCCCAAGAACCACCTACGATATATAGCCTTGTATCTATCCGTAGTTGACTCACTTATCGTCATCTCACGACACTCCTTTATGATATAGATTTTTACAGCCCTAACTAGGCGAGCTTTGTCAGGGAAATACATGCCCTTTGTAAGAACAACTGGTCTACATTCATCCCACATCTTCGATCGTAATTCATCATCATCCCTTGTCGATGCATCAACATTAGGCATGGCGGGAAAATTATCAAGGTATGGAATATTTCTCTCATGAAAAGGCATGTGGGATTCATACACTCTTGGTCTAACGGGGGGGGGGGGGGGGGGGTCCCTAGTCAACTCAGGCTCCACATTCACTTCTTCCTCCTCATCGTCACCCTCCACATCATCACCCTCCTCACGGAAGGGTGTCTCATCACCAGACTCATCCGCATTGTTATCGTAATCACTATCATCCTCCTGACTCTGCGCATCTGCTAAGTCACGAGTAAAAACATCGTCTACGGGCAACTGTGTTAGTCCAGGAGCTTCAAGAAGCTCGTTTTCACTGCATAAAACCAACAAAAATTTAAGTATCCTTATTGTATTGTCTCAAAATTTAACTATACATATCACTATATCACTTTACTTACAAATCGTATTGTCTTGAAGTTTCATGCTGGCTTTCTTGAGGTTGCTGATAACTACCAAAGGGACCACCGTGCTCCAATACTGCTGAGTTTTGCAAATTCCAACTAGGGACGTGGTCATAATTTGTCAAATTCAAATCCGGACGGTACACCCTATGAAAATTAGAACTATAAATACAAATCCAAATAAAACATCAAGAAAAAAATTTCACTAAATTTATGTTTACCAGTCGTCTTGTTGATTATACGAATTTGTAACATTATTTTCTGGCTGCTCATTCGCCTGTGGTGACAAGTTCAAATCAAGAGAACCTCTTCCATCTCCAACCTGTCCGGCTAATGCTCCTCCAAAATAACCATGTGATGATTGGGGGTTATCACTTATACACACTCCCTCATTACTACTACGGTCTTCAACCTTCACATACATTTCTAATAATTTTATTACAATGTATTCTCTATATTCGTCCGGAACCCACAAAAAATCTCTAAGACTTTTATCATCGTCAATGTTAAACTCAGAATAATAAGCAAACCCATGCGGAGTCACTGAATAAGGAAATCTTCCGATTACTTTAATGCTAACCGAACGCCTCCGCTCACTCATTTTTTTACGTAACAACGATACCAAAGTATCGTACTCCATATTAAGCGGCAATTTAACATGACACTGTGGAGGAGAGCTATACCTCACTGAGTTATTATCCACAACAACCTCACCCCCCCAATACAATGATACCCTTATTTGGGCAACTTCACACATTATAAAAAATGGATTGATAAGGAGAAGAGAGAATAAGCGTTTGTTTGAAGTTTAAGTGTTGATGGAGTTTTGATGAAGTTCAATCGTCTATAAATAAGGAAATTTTGAGCAATTGTTCAATGAAATTCGCACTACAAAACTATGAATTATGAATTTTAATTAAAAGTGGGCCCCATTTGCAGCCTATTTCGCAGTTTTGTACTGCGAAATAGCCTAATTCGCAGTACAAAACTGCGAAATAGGCCAATATTCAAAAACAAGCCATTTTTTTTTAAAAAAAATAATAAAACCCAATTCGCAGTATAAAACTGCGAATTGCACTAACGGCCGTTAGTGCAATTCGCAATTTTATACTGCGAATTATGTGTTTTGGTATTTTTTTAATTTTAAAATGGTAGTTTTTGTTTTATTATTTATTATTTAGGTTCCGGACTCTTACCGCACGCCCAA